>PVJL010006416.1:0-92423 GCA_004026885.1 Lyroderma lyra | reverse complement strand
GGGAGAAAGGGGAGGGGGTGGGAGAGGAGGGGGGGAAGCTAAATATAAGGTGATGGAAAGAGAAGTCACATTAGGTGGTGAACTTATTATACATCAAATTGACAATGCACTGTAGAATTGTATGCCTGAAACCTATGTAATCCTTGCTAACAGATGTCACCCCAATAAGTCTAACAATAAAAATGAATTAAAAAAAAAAAAAAAAAAAAAAAAAAAAAAAAAAAAAAAAAAAAAAAAAAAAAAAAAAAAAAAAAAAAAAAAAAAAAAAAAAAAAGAAACAAACAAACAAAAACATTGGAGGCATCAAGACTATGGAGGAGATTTCTACAATAATCTTAGTGAGAAGCTGCAAGGATCAGATGGTGTCAGAAATATGGAAAAGTGAGTACTGATCCAAGCAGACCTAAGAAATTTGACTATGGAAAGTGGGATTCACAAATGCTATAATCTCTTTTATGTCCAAATTTGTCTCTTACTTTAATAAACATACTTCTATAAAGCTTTAATGCTCAAGTGGAAATAAGTTCCTCGTGAAATAAACTCGATCTTCCTGTTTGTGCATAAAACTTAAAAAAATAGCATTTACCTCTGATCTCCTAGGATCTGATGGGATAAAAAAAAACAGGAATACAAATGTCTCACATGAAAGTCATTTTCAAAAGTCATTGATAATGTATAGGTCGAATTTTTCTCTTATTTATTTATTTATTTAATTTATTTATTCATTTTAATCCATTTTTATTGTTAGACTTATTGGGGTGACATCTGTTAGCAAGGATTACATAGGTTTCAGGCATACAAATTCTACAGTGCATTGTCAACTTGTTGTATAATAAGTTCACCACCCAGTGTGAGTTCTCTTTCCAAATTTTTCTTGATGAGAGAAAAATCATAATTATTGAGAAATTATTTAAAAAACACACTTAAAATTATCTTACTAACTTACATGTCAATCAGTAGGCAAAATAAGTTTATTTGATTATTTATTCACATTACTGGAATTTTTATTGTTTATTTTTGGTGAGTACCCACCAAGAGACAGATAAAATTGATAAGTTAGGTCCCTCTCACCCTCTAATGGTATTTTTATTTATTATGCTAAATGGTTGAGCAGAGTGAATCAGTTGTCCTGTGAAATATCCTACTATTAGATTTGTTGTGATTGTTCAGAGGCAGGAGTGCCATTTAGCTTTTTCTTTTCTTCTCTGTCTTTCCTGTGGGCCAGAAATAGGTATAAAAGCTTGATTAGGATTCACACTAGATATTTTTGGTAAGATTTGGTAATATTGCTTACTTTATATCTCATTTTAAAATGATAATCTCAAATTGTCCTATTGAAACATTTGTAGAACACTTATGGTATTTTCTGACTTGTAAATTTCTTGCTTTATAACATGGAGATATTATCTCTAACATATGGACAGGAGAAAAAAATTCATAAAAATTTTATGTCAAGAAACTTCCAAATTTATCTCCAATTTCTTCCATTGTCTCTCTCCCTCCCTCCTTCTCTGCCTCCTCCCTCCCTCCCTTCTTTCCTTTCAAGAATGAGGTTATAAACAGTCTGTTCCATGAAAGCAGCTATTTATGCAAAGAGCTTTGAGTAATAGAACCCTGTTACTCAGTCCGGAATAATGAGCAGGAGACTTTCTTGACTTAAACTTGCTTTGAATGCTTTCTTTTTGTTATATTCCTTATATTAAATGCAGAATTATGTCAGTACTGAAGTGTGTTTTTATTTTCCTAAGTATGATTAGGCCAAATGGCCTGATATATAGTGATAGTAAAAACACATCAGCCTCAAGGTAGGAGCCAATTCTTGATTGTGAGTCACCTTTGATGTGGCTGGATGTATATGAAGTGTTCATATTTTTATTTCTAAGCGTTTACCTCTGACCTCTGAGGATTTGATGGGATGAAAAACAGGAATACAGATGTCTCCGATGAAAGTTATTTTCAAAAGATGATCTGTCTAGTGTTTCAAATCCAAGGTATTTGGACTTCATACAAGCTAAAGAGAAGCACTTTGATGGAATCAGTTCAAGCTTAATATCATGGAATGTATATCTCATCCAACTTAAAAATAAGTATTTAAAAAATTAAAGTACAATATGCAAACTGAGAGTATAGAATCACAAGTGTACAACTTGATGAATTTATGCATTATCAGCATGCAGAACATGATCTGAATCCCAGGAGACCCCACGGTGCCCTTCGTAGCCACTACCCCTCACCTCAGGCTAATAACTGTTCTAACACACACCACAACAGTGTGAATTAGTTTCTCCTGCCTTTTTTTTTTTTGAAGACTTTATTAAACAAATTCGATATAATGTACTGTTGTTTTGTGGCTGACTTTTAAAATCAGTATAGAATATGTTTTCATATTAATTTTACTTTTATATGTATGCTGTGCAGGGTACTAGAATGAACATAAATATTTGAGTGCAAACTGGAATGCAAACCTTTATTCAGTCTGCCCTTTACAAACTGTACTAGCCTTCAGCAAGGTATGTGACCCCTCTGGCTTCCTGTTGCTTCATCTGTAAAATGGGAATATTAGTGCTCTCTTGAAAGACTGTTGGGAGGATTAAATGAGCTACTATGTGTAAAGTACTTGGAAACTAGGAGAAGCTCAATTATTGCTAGGCCTTCATCCTCCCACCTTTTCTTTTTAAGTGCATTAGAAAAAAAAAGAAATTTATTATTCCAAGTGTAAGCTTAAAAAGATTTTGTCATTGGAGATCCAGGTGTTGTTCAAAGGAACATAAGAATCTTTGCCAGAAATTTTTTAAAAAACTGTAGTTATTATTTTTTTTCTTTAAATTCCGGCAAGTCAAGTATGTTGCAGTTCTATTGATAGAACATTGTGAAGACTTCAGGTCTTAACAAATGTCAAAGAAAGTGTCAAGTGACCATATAACTTAATGTAACTGAAGGAGGTTATAAAGTCAGGAAATTCAATCTAAACTTCCACTTCCCAAGGGTGAGTTCTTTCCCTTCTTCCCAATTGGCTAATGAGAGATTCTCAGACACTATTTACTCTTAAATTTAGTGCAATAGTATTTCTCTCTGAGAACATCAGGGCATTAAACAATAAAGATATAATTATATTTAATGTGACATCTGAATTTATTATTGCATTCACACTAAAAATTAATGCTTAAAATGATCAAATGAGATAAATTTATCTAATTCAAAATTTCAGTGAATTTATATATGTTCTGAAAAATATTTCTTTTTAAAAAAACCCCTGCTTTTAGTTATGGAGAGTAAATTGACATAGGTAGTTTTTAGGAAAGTCTAAAATTTCCTTTTTATTTCCTAAAAATGGAAATGATAAATATAATGTAATTAATATTATTTTAATTTCTAATAATGTTATTTGTTTCCATAATTGGCAAGACATCTTAGTATTTTGTTCACTTTAATTTAAAATTAGTATAATTAAAGGTAGTTTTGTTTTTCCATACATGGGAGTATATCAGTTGGTGTTCTTCCTTACTCTTTATTGTGGTTGTGAGACTCAGAAGTTAATGGGTATTAAAGCTTTTTTTCATACTGACATGTGATGAAAATATTTGGAAATATTTAGAGTTTTCTTTTCATTTAGGCATGATTTACTAGTATTTTAGGTAAGACATAGGTATCTGTCTATGCCAACTAATGTCCAAAGATTTTTATTCTTTATCCATACAATGTTATTCAGCACAGTGTTAGGTCTTTTTGACAATTTTTCCTATCTGTTCAGTCTAACTGTTCATATCTCTCATCTAAACCACTGGCTTAAAAAAAATTGAAGTTAAAAAGTACACCAGGACTTCTGCAGAAGCTAAATGGCTCATAACCCGAGCAGTAGACTATTGCCTTGTTTCCTTTCTCTATTACCAAAACTGCCAGTTATTTTATGGAAAAAGGTCAGTCACTGAGGTACGTATGTTATTCTTCTCACACATAGATGGCGCTACTGACCCACCATCACAGAGACCTTCACTCAGTTATCGCTACTGGCTGTGAATAAACACCATCAATGTCTGGTCCACAGATAGTTTCTATTTTTGAAGCGCTAAGTGGGATTATGGATGGGCTGCCGTCTATAACAATGGGCAATTATTATTGTGTGTAACCAACCGTGCATTTAATACTTAGAAACAGCAACATATGTTTCAACTGACTAATTGGTTGGTATTGTGAATGAAGACAAAAGAGTCTGATTTGGACCCATTGCTTTAGCTAATTGCTTGTGAGATGGTGAGTACTTCATTGTATCTTCTTTGCATCTGTTTTTCTATTTTGAATGGGGAGGAAGGAAAAACATTATATACTATATACATTCACACATGTATATATACCAGTCACAGTACTATTTATAAATTATATTTAATCCCTTTATTCCTGTGGGGGATGGCTTATTATCTTCATTTCACACGTTATAAAGATGAATGTCAGAGATATTGTATGGCCTGAGGTGTGGAAACAAGTCAGTTATTGTGGTGGTGTGGTTCAAGCCTTGGTCTATGTGACTTAAGGTTGGACTTCAAGTGTCCTTTGTATTTAAATTTGTTCTGAGGATAATAATACTAATTTTGTAATATAACTTTAATACAAACTTGATTCTAACATTGGCTTATTACTGACATGGGGAAAGGTAAATAATAGCCCTTTGGAAGAATAAAATACATTAGATGCTTTAATAAAAACCTTCCCTCAACTGAGTCACCAGGTTAACCAATGTTCTCTTTTCTTCTCTATAAAATATACTGACTTGTGTAAGTGAAGATTTAGAAATATATACTAGTAAAATATGCTCCTAGTTGCTTTATATTATCTAATGCAAACCTATCAATTAGAAATATCAATTGTGATATTTAAAATTAGTGAATACTAGTCACAATTTTATTAAGGATTCCAAGAAGCTGGGCACTTCTAAGTTCATGGGGCTCATAGAATGTGTGTGTGTGTGTGTGTGTGTGTGTGTGTGTGTGTGTAGAAGGCAGTTTTAAAAACTGGCTACTTTTGGTGATTTGACAAATCTTTACTATATCATTTAAACTAAGTGCTTCTAAAGATTATCAGTAAAAGAAGGGAAAAAATTTGCTACCCATTATTTTGAACTTCGAAAATATCTAGAAAGGACTAACTAGGTTCTTTGTCATATACCCAGTCTAACATGATTACATTAGATATACTTTTTCTTTTCTTTAAGATCATGTTAGTGGGATTTTGTGAAACAATGCTTTTTTAATGTAAACTTTCTAAGTAAGAAAGTGCATTTTGATTGTATTCTATAATTTGATTATACTGTTATTTTCTCCATAATTTAGATAAGTTATAAGGTTTTCTCTATGCTTTGTATTTAGGCTACTGTCATAACCATTTGGTAAAGAAGTCCCAGGACAGAATCTATTGTGATCTTTAGGGAAGGGTGTGAAACAAAGACATTAACACAGTAGCCGCATCAGAGACCAATAATTCTTGGCACAGAGAGAGACATGAAGGTTTTGGGGCTAAGAAAATTTGAAAATGGAATGTCCTTCAGTAAACAACAAATAGGAAATAATTACCATGAGTCAAAAGTTCAAATGAGTCAGAGGTTTGATGTTCACTTAAGGAGGCATAGGGCTGGCAATCGGTAGATGGCTCTAAACCAACAATTTAGTTGTGACCTTGACAGCTAGAAATGGAAAGGTAGGTAAAAGGTGAGTGAGGCTTCAGATGTGGAGAAAAGGTTATTCAGGAATGTAATGCCCAACTAGTGGGAGAATTAGATCTTAGAAAACTTGGTAATGGAGTAGAATATTTAAAAAAGGATCTCAAAACTCAGACTGCATAACAGGAGGATTCTTTTACCTGGGGAAAAAGGTTCCACATACTATATATTTTATGTCATCCTTATCTTTCTTCCTGTAACATACCCTTGTATTTATACACTGGCTCTTACTAATTCTGTTTTTGCAAGCACTTTTTATCTGTGTTTATTTTCCTCTCCTACTTTAGCAGTTTCCCCATCCTGCTTGGATATTCTTAACAGCATTCAGAGATTCGAACATAATCTAGGATCTTTCTGTATAATCAAAAAACAAATTTTGCTTTCGTCACAAAGGCTGCTTCCAGATTTTACCACATTTCAATGTTTTCTTGGGATAAAATAAAAAATAATAACAGAAAACCCAACCTCTCGAGAATTATTTACATTTTCAGTCACTACTTCTCAGCTTTCTACTCACTCTGCAGTGGCCTCGTTTCTGTCTTCATCCCCTCTGAAGCTGTTATCTCATGATTTCCATGTTATCAAGACAAAGAATACTTCTCTGTGTTTATTTTCCTTGTAATTCAATACAGATGACCACTCACTTTGTAGTGAAACATTTTTTTTTTTTGCTTCTACAATGCCATATTTTTTTGGCTATCCATGCATTGAATAATTTGATGTTGGAATATACAATGGGTCTCTGGATATCTTCTCAATGCCATGCTGGTGTCTCTGGGGATTATTTGATTCTATGGGGCCTGTGAGACCTGCCTCTGGGCTATTTTATACCGGGTAATTATAAATAACTAAAAGTAATGGAAATAATTCTTGTCTATGGACATGAAGATAAATTCTGTCTGGTGGGGGAAACAATTCTCACCACCCCTTCCTTCTGAAAAAAGGCAGTTTGGTGTCCATTTATAAATTTATTTAATCACTTTTTTAACTCTGTGTAAATTTGTGGTTTTTTTACTTTTCCTTTGAATTTGTTGTGACATCTATTAATGGATGTTGAGAAAACTATTAATCTAGTTTCCTTAATTAGTAAGTTAAATAAAATTCTGACACATAGTCTATGATGTACATCTTCATGAGAGTTACAGTTTTTGTACAACAGCACTTCTCCTTGATCTGACTGACCACGTTTCTTGATATCATCGGTTGGCTGCTACTTCTACTGATGATCAGCTTTTGCTCTATTTTCTCTGTAATTGCTGTCATTCAGGCAACCCCATTTTCAGCAATATCTATGTGCTGATTACCCACAAATATTTATCGATAACTCTAACCTCTCACGTGATCGCTGGAATCATATATCCAATTCCTCATTGGAGAAGTAGGTCTTATTGATATTTCACATTTTACAAGGAAAAAACATGGATCTCTTAATTCTTGTTCCCCTTCCATCCATAAAACAACAGCAATAATAAGCAAATCCATAAAAAACACAACCTAGTCCTCTTCTGGGTTTCTCCAATTCAATGAATGGTAACACCACGTAGCCAATTGCTCAAGCAAGAAACTCAAAACTCCCTATCATTCTATCCATCAATAATCTATGTCCTGCTCGAAAGTACCTCAAATTTGTTACTTGTCTTAATTTTTGCTGTCACCACCACATCATCTTTTGCCTGGACCATAGTAATCGCTGTCTGGATTGTCTTGCTCAGTGCTTCTATTCTTGCCAGTTTATGTTCCTTTTGTTACAAACAGCCAGATGGAGCTTTATGACATAAATCGGACTACTTCATTTTAATACTTAAGACCCTATAATACTTTCCAATTTTATTTTCAATAAAATTCAAATTGCATACTATGTCTCCCATAGTTCTTTATTTATCTCTCCAAATCATTTCTCTCACTAAAATCTCTGCCTCAAGTACCATATCCTAGCTCCAGAGGACTTGATTCTTTTCCTTTAATCAAAAAACTTTTCTGTTTTCAACTTTATACTCTTCCTCTATCTATTCTAGAGTATATTCTCTCTGACTTGTCATATGCTTTTTCCACATTCAAACAGGAAATAGTCAAAAATGAAAATTTCAATTTCAAATCACCTTCCTTAAAGAGACTTCTCGTGGCGCTCCCTAATGTAGCTTCATCACCCCTTATTTGCCATCATCCACTCAGCCTTTCTTTCCCACAATATTTACCACTAACCATAACATCTTTCCTCACATTTATAAAACTGATTTTATTATTGCTTAACTCTGAATACTGAAAAATCCCCAATTAAAAATTTAATACAATCTCATATTTCTGAGAAAGCTTAACAGAAACTATATTAAAAGTAACAGAGTTGAGATATATTTTGGATATTTTTTCTGGAAATTGTGTATAAAATGTAAATTATTAGGAAAACTAGACAATTCTCATTTTTATTGCATTTATGTCGCTTAAAAAACATAAAAATTGAAATATCCAAAACAAACTACAAATGGAGTGGAAATAACAGGATGTAGCACACAATTTCTTTTGTTTAGAACAGAAATCTTGAATGAAGAGCTTAGTTTTTTTTAGCAGGTAAAAAATTATTTTTAATGGAACCAATGCAATGTAGACTTACACAAATCTATTATTTGAATACTGTTTTATTTCAATTAATTCTGATTATAATGTGTTAGGATACATATGGCTTGGTAGGAAATCTTGAAAAAATGTAAATATAAATGCTGATATTTAATAACAGAGTCTAATTTACTTGGAGAAAAAAATTCAACTTTGTTGGTGACTATTCATTAATGTGTGAGAATAAAAATGACTATAAACTCAGGTAAGACCTATCTTTAAAACTATTTATAATTTAGGAATAATCCCTTGATAAAATTGATCTAATAATAGATATGTAAAATAAAAAAGATACAAATTAAGTAAGAAGTTAGTAAGTTCAATGACTACCAGGTCCAACTAAAATAACTTTTAGAAATAATTTGGGAGAATATAAAAGATCTTAGACAAAGAATGAGAACTCTGTATGCTAGTTCTAGTTCTGACCCTAATTTATTTTAACCCAGGACAGATAAATTTATCCCAGTGAACAAAAAAGTAAATAAACTAAAGATATGTAAATGAGTCAATGAAAAACTGGGAAATAAACTTTATAGCTGGGGTTAATATAAAAATACTAAAATAGTATAGTATAGTATAGTAATATAAAAATACTAAAAATTAGATTACAGCTAAACTAGTTTTAAAGTACTAGACACTTAAGTCATTATGCATTGCACAGTATAAACAGTGATTTATACGAAGGTCTGACAGTTAAGTTTGCTGCAAACTTGCCACTGTGTGGTTACATTGGCAGCACTGTACAAACAACTCAGTGAGGTTTCATAATCTTAGTGTATGTGTCTCACAGCTGTGCTCATGACAATGCGTGGCGGTGTCTTGCTGAGTGGCGTTCCTTATTGTTGTTGCATGTTTTTGTGTGCTGAATGTTATGAGAATGTCAGAGCTTAAATTAGAGCAAAGAACAGATAATAAATTTCTTGTTAAACTTGGCAAGAGTGGAAATGAAATCAGGGACATGTTAGTCCAAGTGTATGAGGATAATGCCATGAAGAAAGCAGCAGTGTACAAATGGATTAAACATTTTTTCTGAGGGGAGAGAAAGCATCACTGATGAAGAGAGGTCAGGGCAGCCAGTAATGAGAAGAACTGACAAAAACATTGCAAAATGTTATTGAATTGTGCATCAAAATCATCAGCTGACTGTGAGAAGCATAGCAGATCAAGTTAAACATTGATAAAAAAAAAAAACAGGAAAATCTTAACTGAAAATCTTGGCATGAGAAAGAGGTGTGTTAAAATGGTCCCAATGGAGCTCACTGATGAACAAAAGCAAAGGGGAGTCAAAGTTTGCCAAGACATTTTGGAGAGAGAAGACAACATTTTGGACCACGTTATTATTGGTGATGAAAAATGGGTGTACCAATAGGACACTGAAAGCATCAAAGTGCACAATGGAAGTCAGGCAATCCCCCATAAACAAAAAAGTTCCATCAGTTCAAATCAAGAGTCAAATGATGTTGCTAACCTTTTTTGATATCAGGGGGATTATTTATTATAAATTTGTGCCAACTGAAGAAACAGTCAATCAAGTTTACTATTTGGAAGTGCTAAAAAGGCTGTGTGAAAAAGTCAGATGAAAACAACCTGAACTTCTCGCCAACAACTCATGGCTCTTGCATCACGGCAGTGCACCAGCTCACACAGCACTGTCTGTGAGGGAGGTTTTAGCCAGTACACAAATAACTGTATGGGAACACCCTCCCTACTCACCTGATCTGGCCCCCAATGGCTTTTTTTCTTTACCCAAAGATAAAGGAAATGTTGAAAGGAAGACCTTTTTATGACATTCAGGACATCAAAGATCATATGACAACAGGTCTGATGGCCATTCCAGAAAAAAGAGTTCCACAATTTGCTTTGAAGGGTGGAGTAGGCACTGGTGTTGGTGCATAGCTTCCTAAGGGGAGTACTTCAAAGGTGACCATAGTGATATTCAGCAATGAGGTATGTAGCATTTTCTCTAGGATGAATTCGTGATTTAACTGTCAAAATTCATATAAATAGATCAAGAAAACTTATTTAAAATGACTCAAAACTATCATTATGTTGGTTAGTAATGAATGTTGAAAAAGAGAGATAAATATTACATTTTGAGTAGGCACCTGTTACTGTTTTTCTTTTAAGCAAAATGAACTAGAAACATGATCTCATGTGCCACTAGTAAATATTTACAATTTTAACAAAGACATATAGCTTTCTCTAAATTTCTGTCAGAAAAGCCATATTCACTGCACTGGGGGAATTTTCTTTCTTTCCATTTTTCACTCTAGGAATAATAACTGTTATGAATTGAATGTGTCTCTTCAAAAGATTTTTCAAAAAATCTTAATTGCCAATGCCATGATGGTATTAAGAGATGGGGTCGTTGGGAGATAGTTCTTGACGGTAGAACCCTCATAAAAGAAATTGGTGCTCTGTAAGAAGGTACAGGATAGAACCATCTCTCTCTCTCTCTCTCTCTCTCTCTCTCTGTCTCTCTGTCTCTCTGTCTGTCTGTCTCTCTCTCCCTGTCTGTCTGTGTGTCTCTCTCAAGCTAGTTTTCTGCAACTCATGGTAAGTTCTCTCACCAATACCTTAATCTTGGACTTCCCAGTGAGATATAAATACATGTTTAAGTCTTCGGTATTCTGTTATAGCAGCTAAACTGACTAGGACATTTTCTTATTAAAGTTATCTCATAATTATAGGACTTGTTGACAACACTTAGTTGTGCCAAAATTGATTGTTTATGTTCAGTTACTAGGTTTTAAAATGAAGCCACTTATTTAATCCTGCAACTGCTTAAACACTGAAGTAGTCCTGAAGTAGCTTGGTTGTCACGATCTTTGGTTGTGTATTAATTTTGACATCATCTGGAGTTTTTCCCAGCTGGTATAACTATATCTATATCTATATCTGTTCCTACATCAACCACTTTATGAACCCTATCTTGCCTAATCTGTGAACAGCTCCTTTTGTCACCTCACAATAACTGGGATTTGCGAACGTTCCATTTCATAGTGGTTAGGTCGGGTAGATCATGGTGTAATGTCAAGATCTTAGACCCATAGGAGCTGGTGAACCCACAGTATAAAAATATCTGAATGGCTGGGTAGCCACAAACCAGTAAAATTAAAGAAAAAAGATTAATTTAAGGGTACAGTTTAGTTGAACTGTTTAAATTTGACTTTATGGTAATAGAATTGTTTGAAAGCTGGTTGTGGTTCAAGGTACTCCCTTTGATCTATAGTTTAGGAATTTAGCCATTTAAAATTTTTGTTTTAAAAATTTACAGTCTTTGCAAATAAGTTTATATAACTATCTTAATTTACTTTCAGATTGAATTGTTAAGGTGATTAATTTTATTTTCAGTTGACCATGCCCAGAAAGCATATTTGTGATGTGAAATATCAAAATTTGTTTTTCTTCCCTACATGAAAATAGCTTGCAGATTTGGTTGACATTTGATAGAAAGTGATTTCTATAGTTCGAGGCACAAGTGAACTTCAATTTTAACCTTGCAATAATTATACATGTTTATGGAAAATGAGTTGAAATGTAGAAATGCAATCATTGTCTGCATTTTCCAGGCTTTGCCAGGCCTAAATGCCATTTTATTTAGAAAATTTTCCATGCCTTTGGGTTACTAAGAATCAACATAATGTAAACTGGTACATTTGGTTGAAGCTGTAGCTTAGAAGGCAGTGACTATGAGCTTTATTCCCGGAATCATAATTTGCATGGTCTTTGCCTGTGGCTCTTGGAACACAGTGGAGGCCTGTCCAGAAGAGGGGAACACTATTCTGTAAAATGGCCTGGCTTAGGGCTGATGCTCCAGAAGGGGAGTCAGAAAGCAAAGTTACAGTATTTAAGAGCACGATGCGATCTTGAGCTGATCTGTGGTGGTGTGTGTAGTTAAGAGGCCCCACGTGTTAGGTGGGTATTTAGCATTAAATGAAATACTCATAAATAGCCTGATGGCACTCTCTTGGATTCAAAGGAAACTCAAGAAGTTTAAAATAAGACTTCAGCCAGTAGCCAAAATTACTGGGACAGATTTCATCTCCAAAGGAGAAGGAACTGGCAAGAGCCAGGCAGTTTATCAGGATCTTGGCCAAATTGGCTGGAGTTCAAGGTGCTATTACCCAACCTGTATTGGAACACAAAGTAGAAAGTGCAGCAAAGCCTGGATATACAGAATTTGTACAGATAGGGAGAACACAAACAAATGCTGGGATTTAGTCATCGAGTTAGGGGGATTCCATGAACTCTAGACTCCTTATTACCTGGAAGATGGTCTCTCAGTATAATTCTCATTGGCTTGAGGATAGAGGAGTCTTGAGCCTATGGTTGAGGTGTTTCGGTTACTAGTGATAAATAAACAAAAAAGAGAATCACTTGAGAACTCTAGAACCAATATTTTTCAACTCAGTCAACTGATTGGTTTTAGGGATTTTTTTCCTTTTCATTGGTTTGATTGTTGTATTCATCTTTTTCTTTAGGATTGTATGGACAAAATCTAAAGTATTTGCTCCTTCTACACAATCTTGGTCTCTTACAAACAATTTTAATCCTTTTGTCATCTGAAGTATTTAGAACTATAGAGTACAGTGAGCTTGATTTTCTTAAGCAGATTTTTAAGTATTTTGGTCATGTCCAAACCATTTTCAAGCAAGAGTTTTGGAGCTTCTTATTAAAGTATAAATACACTGGGGAAAGTGTACACATCTTTAAGTGTACAACTCAATAAAGGTTCACAAACTGAACATGCCCTGGTCAAAGAATAGATTATTTCCAAGATCCCAGAAGTCTCATTTGTTCCTACTTCTAGTTACTAACTCACAATGAGTAACCACTCTCCCCCTAATAGGTAAGTTCTGTGTGTTTTTTACCTTTTTATAAAATAAATCACATAGTACATACTTTTTTGTGTCTGGTTTCTTCTGCTCAGTATTATGCTTGTGAGATTCCTCAATATTGCTCTTAGTTATAGATCATTTATTATCTTTGCTGTGCAGTAGTCCATTGTATAAGCATATTATAATTTCTTTTATCATTTCTATTGGTAAACATGAAGGTAGTGTCTTGTATTGGTGCTATTATGTATAGTGTTACTATGAATATTCTAGCACATGTGTTTTGGTAAACATGTACACATTTCTGTGGATATTGTGCCATGGAATTGCTGGGTCATGTATCAGGGAAGCTTCAATGTGCTATTAAAATGTACAATTTTATCAGTTAGCCACTCCCAAAGATCTTATTATCACAAGTATATCACAGATCTTGCCTATCCTTGCTGTATATGGTTTATATTAGCCTACTTTTTGCCAAGATTTTTATACATAGACATTTAATTATGTACCTCTGTTGTACATTTATATTATCCCAAATATTAACTCTGAAGCATAAGTGTATAATTTTAATGAGAAGATAAAAAATATACCAGCCCTCTTTATAGTTGTAAAAATTCATTTATTAGCCTCTTTAGTTATTAGGCTTCAGCCACAAATTATAGAGAAGAAATATTAACATAACATAACATAAGGTTGTTCTTTTAAAAGTTGACCATGTTAAATCTGACATTTCAGAACAAGTAAATATATGGGTATTTATTCATGTTAAAACATGTCTTGCTTTACAAAAAAATTGACTTCAATTTTTTGTAAACAAACTTCCTTTTTAGACTAGTTTTAGATTTACAGAAAAATCGAGAGAATAGAGTTTTCATATACCCCACCCACAGTTTCATATAGTATTAACATATTACAAATAGGCTACGGCTTGTCACAATTAGTGAACTGATAGTGATATAAATTACTAACTAATGTCCACAGTTTATTCAGATTTCCATAAATTTTAACTAAGGTCCCTTTTCTGTCCCAGGATTCCATCCAGGATACCATGTTACAATTAGTTATCATGTGTCCTTAGGCTCCCTTGGCTGTGACAGTTTCTCATAGTTCCCCTGGTTTGCATTACCTTGAGGGTTTTGAGAAGTACTGGTCAGGTATTTTGTAAAATGTACCTCAAATTAGATTTTTATGATTTTTTTATTAAAAAATTTAATTGTGTTTAAAAAACACATAGCAAAAAACCCATGTTAACTATTTTTCTTCCAATTTGAGCATATCCATTACATCATATAGTTATCAATCTTGTGTGTGTGTCTATGTGTGTGTGTGTGTATGAGAACTTTTAAGTACTATTCTCTTAGCAAATTTTGAGTATACAGTGCGGTATTAAGAGCTATAATCATCATGCTGCAGGACTAAAGGTGGAGGGCCTGGGCCTGCTTTAGAGCACAGAAGAGTATAACTTGATTCCATAGCCTGGAGCAAGGTCGGAGCGCCTGCCAACCAGGACATGGGCCAGCATGACTTTTGCTGGGTTTCTTTGCAGATAGTACTGGTGGCAGGACTAAGGCTAGAGGACGCTGTCACTGAGTCCACAGAGGACAGGGTTATTTTCAGGTCTGTAGCTGGGATCAGTGTCCACAAGTCTGCTACTTGGTAGGGCACAGGCCTACCTTCTCAAAATGACTTTCCTAAGTCTTGGGCTTTACCAGTGTTTTAAAATCTCATAGTTGGATCCCAACGCTTCCCAAAAGGCACTTTTCCCCTAGGAATAGATGCCAAATTCCTAGGCATGTTGCTGAGGTGAATATGAGCAGGAGACCTTCTATCAGCTATTTTGCTGATGTTACCATTATTTTAACAGTTTTTGAGTGTACAGTTCAGTAGTGTTAACTGTAATAGATATTTGAACATTTTTATCCTGCAAAACTGAAACTCTATACCTGTTGAACAACTCCCCATTTCTACCCTAACATCCCAAGATTATTTTAATTATTAAGTTCTCCAATTCTGATTTTATTTGAGACAGGAAAAAATATTTGTTGAAAACCTATGTGCCAGACATTTTTCAGCTACTTTCAAATACATTTTCTTATTTAGTTTTAATGAAAGTAGAATGTAGCTGTACAAACTGTCCCCATTTTTCAGATTTGAGAACCTTGGCTTTGTTGAGTAACCTGGTAAAGGTTACATACCAACTGATGAGGCAGCTGTTGAACCCAAACTGGATCTGTGGGAATGCCAAGTCTGTGCTCTTTCTTATGTAGTATTTTACATCCAGTCTCCTAAGATTCTGCTTATTACATAACATGATGGAGCAAATGGATGAATGCCTGCCTACAGGAAAGTATTTTATAATGAAGTTATGCCCCTCAATGTGTGGAATGATTAGAATTTTGAATGAGGAAGTGAAGACAGACTCTAATAATTTAATTACATACTTTATTATTTCAGTAGACTATATGGAAGTTGTATTTTAAGTGTTCAGCATTTTGGAGCTGGGAAAAACTTCTGTCTCAGGGTCTACTGCACTCCTGACCATTTCACATTCCGTTCCCGTGACTGACTGATGTGCATGACTATGACAAACACTTGGCAACCATCCTGGGGTGGGCCTGTGAGTGTGAGGACTCAGGCTGTCATTAACTGGGGCCAGGTGCCAAGGACTGAGTGCATGCTGAAGATTCTGCTCCAAGCACCACCACCCTGTTGGCCAATACACAAGTGCACACTGTGCTTGTGAATTTATCATAAAAGTTTTTTAATGGAACATTTTAAAATCAAACAAAGTAAATGCTTTCATTCTGGAATTAAATCTCACCCTATTGCAATCTGAGTTTAATTTGATAAATAGTGGGAACAGCTACTGAGGGAGATTACAAATTATATTTCTCAAGTGGTTTTAAAAAGAGAATAACCATCTGTCCATGATGAGTCCAAGGTAGGGTTGTGTCTATGAATCTGAAAAGCCCATGGTATTGTGAAAGAAACATTTCACTAATAGAAAGCAGACCTAGGCTTTAGTTTGCAGCTTTCCAGTAACTTTCTTGTGACCTTAAGCAAGTACCTTGGATTCTATTACCATATTGTGACATCTGCAGAGAGTGGGCCCTCATCTTTATATCCTCCTGGCACCTAGATATCAAGAAATCAACTCTAAATTAGGATGAAAGTTTAGAATAAAATGTGTTTTGTGGATAGCTAGATCCATGGGAGGTAAGTAACTACTATAGAGATGTTTTGTTATAAGTTGGGAGAAAGTGAGGAGAACAACATTAGCCTTTTTCTTTTCAATGCCAAGATGTCTCAGAGTCATTAATGTGCTATACAGCAGAGTGATTTTTCAGGAATTAACAGGAATTAAGTGTTTCCAAACATACTTGACCATGAAACCCATTTTGTTCAACATATCATAGATCTGGTATTATATGAAATGTTTTTTGAGAACCACAGCTTTCAAGCTCAATATTATAACTTTCAGCTTTGAAAATTTAGTATATCTGTGTTTTATAAATATCTATGCTTATTTTAATATCTATTAAGAGAAGCATGAACATTTATTCATTTGTTAATTCACTTAAAGGATTTTTGAGTACCCATTATGTGCTAGGATAATGTTCAGTGCTGAAAATATATCAATTAATAAAGAACAAAATTTCTGCCCTCATGAGCATTATATTTTAGAGCAGAGAGACAGACAACAGACATTTTAAGTAATAACATAAATATGTGCTCTGGAGAAAAATGAAGACAGAATTCTGGTTTAACCTTAGTGATGTATTATAAAAGAGTCCAATAATAGAATTCAGTAGAAGTGAAATGGTCACTAATGAAGTGATGTCAGAAAAGAGTGTATCATGTTTTTTTATTCTTTAGGAATGGTCACTCTCTGGTTGCTTTCTTATAAAATGTTGCCTCTGGAAATCCATACTGTGGAAATCCCAGGCCACAGGAAGAAACCAGATGGTGTTCTGATTAATAGTCCCAATGCCCAAGTCCTTTGAGTCATTGAAGCCCAAGTGTCCAATATGTCAGTGAAAATTCCTCCATAAAACTTCAGTGGGCAGGTAAGCAAGTTATCCTCAGCCATTTAAGTCTGCCCAACTTAGGCCCCGGGGAAAGAAATAAGACATCCCTACTGTGCCCTCTCAATTCCTGACCTACAGAATCCTTGAGCATGAGACGCTTGTTGTCCTAGTCCATAAAAAGTGGTTTGTTTAGCAGCATAGAATCTGCAACAAGGGTCATATCTATTTGTTAAGGTCACATCTGGGAGAATGACCATGAATTGCTTCAATGGGCTCTTTTATGTCACTTTTTCTTGTTGCAGTTTAGGTGACAATTATTAGGTCAGATTGGCATCTAAGACAAGCCTGGTTGTCTTATGCCCTGATGAGAGTAATTAAAAAACTGTACCTTGATTTTGTGTCAACTGTCAATGGCTTGGGGGATCCCAAACTTGATTCATTCAGAGTCATGAAAGTGAATCTCTCTTTAAGTAACTCAACATAATGAACATCATAGAAGACTGATACGTTAAACAAGTTTTTTACTTATTGACTCCTAATGATTTACCACATAGTATAAACTAAGAATAATTATGTTGGTTACTCTGCCTATCATCCATGCTCTGTGCAGAAATCTGGATTCATAAAGTCAGATTGTTCAGATCCCATGAAATTGGAGCAACAGTTGTTTGGTTTAAATGGCTACAAAATGAAGCTGTGATAAACCATCCAGTCCTGTAAGAGACATGAACTCCTCACAATACAAAAAATTAAATTTAATTATCTGGTAACTCTTTATCTACACAGAACTAGGTGAGCCCTATAATTATTTTCACTGTATATACTTTTTCTGTTCTATTCTGATCCCTAAATTTCGACACATGCATTCTTTAAAATACCTCAGTGCCATGGTATCATCATAACATTTTTCTTTACACCAGTCTTTTAAAAGTGCTTTTGAATGTATTTCATCTTTAGTTCATACCACTGATTCAAAATTCAAATTTCCAATATTCTGGAAGTCAATGAACTCTTTCTTCTTTATTGAGAAAGGTGGAATATCTATATTTACATGAGATCTTAAGAACATACATTTCCTAAAAGTCCAAAGAAGCCAATGAGGAGGACATAATTTTCCAAAGAAATCTATGAACCTGTGTATTTATTTTTATATTTGTTTTATTTGAGAGGGGTATGAAAAAGTAGAAGCAATGCACAGAACATGAATATGATCTATGATAACATTGATCTTTATAGTGTGATTCTTAATTTGAATGAAGACTTTGGAAATTACTATTTTTTTTATAGAGAAGGTAAGAGTTTATTAGTAAAAACAAGTACACTCGGAGACGTGGAGCAGACTGACCCAAAGAGAGGAAAGCAACCAGAAATTATTTTTAATGACTTTGATGATAACTTATAGCTCTTCCCTTCCCACTGGCCCCTATAACCAGTCCAATCAATTTTTAACACAATTTTTTTACTAGGAGTGGAAATTTTCATGTTACTAAAATGCAAATCAACATAGCACTGTAATTCTTTTGTGTACAGGGAGAATTCTTTAGCCTCTCAATTGTAGTTTTGCATAGTTGTCCCAGTCATTAGTAAAGAAGTACATATATGGTTTCTGCAAGACTTCAGAATCAATTAGCCTGCAATTATGACTGTGTTTATATTTATTTTCAAGCAGAGGCTTAATCTTTGATTCTCATAAATAAGCTATAGACTCTTTTTAGTGACATCCTATAAGAAGAAAAGAATAAATAATATGACAATGAAAGATAAAAAGCAAACATTTATGCAGTCTATGCAAGGAGACTATAAACATTAGAAAGGTTTAAGGGCTTGTTTTTATGAGTCTGTAAATGTAGAGAAACTTGTAAGATCACTTAGCCTTAAGACAAAGCTGAAAAATACCTTGTTTACCAAAGCATTTTATCCCAGGTATTTATAATATTACTTTATACTTCAAGAATGCTCCAAAAGGACTGCTAATAGGTAGCAACAAATGCAGGACACTTTTTTTTTTGAGTAAAGTCATTGGCTCCATTATTTTCTAAGCTTAAATGCTGTGCACATTTCACTCCTTCAAATGGCTTTAGCAATGCAGCCTCTTTTTCTTTCATGGCTACTCTATTTGCTATCTTTATGTGTTGATTTTTCAGCACATGTACATTGAGAGACTGTTTTAGACCAGGTACTGACTGGGCAAGTAATAGATAAAAGCAGATATGCTTTCTGTTTCTATGGATATAAAATTCTAAGAGGAGAGAGGAGCATTAAATTTGAAACTGATGTAACAAAATGTAACATTTAGTAGTTTTAGAAGTAGATACATGAGTCTCCTATTATATTTTAAATATATGAATAATAATGAGTTAATATTTATAAAGTACCTATTCTGTGCCAGGCACTGTTTTAAACATATGTTAAACAATTTAATCCTCACAACATCATATGATCCTATGAGATAGGTAGTGTTATGTCCATTTCCAGATGAAAACATTAAGACTGAGAGAGATTACATAACTTTCCAGGTATGCAAAACTTGTAACAGTCAAAGGCAGACTTTGAACTTATAGTAGGTAGAAGAACATTTACTTCTTCTCTCTACCTCTCCTTTTCCCACTTTTGAAAGATAAACTAATCAGAATTGAAACTGAGGTAAGTGGGTGGGAGAGGAGGGAGGGGGTGCTAAATATGAGGTGATGGAAAGAGAACTCACACTGGGTGGTGAACTTACAATACAACAAGTTGACAATGCACTGTAGAACTGTATACCTGGAAACTATGTAATTCTTGCTAACAAATGTCACCCTAATAAGTTTAACAATAAAAAAAAGGTACATTACCCTGTATGAAGTTCAAGGTCTCTCAATCAGCTTCAGCTGGGAAACTCATGATTACAAAAAATATCCTGCTGATCAATTATAAGGATAAGGGTGTCACAAAAACTGGAGAGTGCTATTGAGTCTGCTGTCACAGTTAATATGTGAAAGAGAAAAGAAGAGGAAAATGGACCAAAGGAGTGCTGGTTTTGCATGACAATGCACCCGTGTGCAAAAGCAATGTTGCATTGGTCACTCGTCATGACTGTGGCTTCCAAACATTAAACCACCCTCCATACAGTCCAAAAGAAAAAAAAAAAAAAAGAGTTGAAACAGCTTTAAGCTGCGTCTGGTTAGTACCTTGGATAGCTCCCAGGGCCTGTTTGAGTCTTATTTCAGAGCGTCTCAGCTGTCTGGTGGTTTGCCTTTCCCCCATCCCCCTATCCGTGGGTCTCTTAATATTAAAGGGGTGCAGCCAGCTTCATTTAGTAACTAATTCATCCACACGTATTTAATGTTATCTGGAAAATGCTATAGTGTGAAGATAACAGGAGAAATATATGGAGGCAAATGTGCCCGTCTAGCTTGTAATGAGGGTATTTTCTCCTCCTTCTCCCCCACTACTCCTCTTCCTACAACTGAAGCGTCATCCATTAGAAGAAAAGGACAGACATTTTTGGCTAGTAAGGCACTCCACAGAGATTTAATGACCCCAGGAGCTCTGGCAGACTTGTAATGACACATTTTGAACAGTTAATCAAGAGTTTAACCAACAAGGATTAAAAGTAAAAATTTAAAGTAATTTCACAACATGGGGTATAATTGGTTTCTTTTGTGTTTTGTTCTGCTCAGCCAAAGATGTCATGCAATCATATATTTACTCTAAAATAGTTTGCTTTATTTTTCAGAGAATTGTGTGAATAGTCTAGCTATATGCAATAGTGTATTTTTTTCAGTTTTTAAACATATCTGATTCTGACCATTTGATTATTTATGGGGTGGGGAACGCCCTTCCACAGTTTTACCCATTTTACCTGCAAACAGGAATAATGAAGAAAAAAATAATACCTCATTCACCTCCCTCACCCTACACCACAGGGAAAAATGATGCCACTTTGTTTTTTGTTTTTTTTTTTTTTTATGTGCATAAAGTAGTTTTTCTGCCTTAAAATTTTCTCTTAATTGTTTAGGTTTTTGTGCCTTTGTTCTTTCTAGACTCAAACAAGAAAGAATTACCAAAGACTATAATTAACATGTGGACTTCAGATGCTCTCTCCTTTAAGGTCATTGCTAAACCAGATGTGTGCTATCTATCAGAGGCTTTATCCTGTTCTATAATCCTATTGAAAAACTTTTGTAGCTGTTCCTTATCATATTCTGGAAGGAATTCCATGAAACAACTTTGAAATATAGGAAAAATGACAAACCATCAAGTATTTTATGAGACAACATTTTAGGGGAAAATAACAGAGAAAATCTCACATACTTTGAATAGTCTAAAAGATGGTGATTTTAGTTTGGAATTTTTGCTACAATAATTGGGCAATGATTCTGATAAAAACCAATCTGCTCTATTTCATTTGATCTTTGCAAGAGAATAAAGATTATTGGCCTAATTAACATATGTGTTCACTGATGCTCAGAATGTTTCACTCAAAGCAATTGAGGTTAGTATTCTCATTTCTTTCTAAGCTATTTCTACTTTACTAATTTTAAAATATGAAGCATATTATGAATTAACTTGTGAGGGAAAAACAATAACCAAACCAAATATCAGCATTAATATTTGAGTGTCTAAAGTTGATTGAATTATATATCCTTACAAATGCTCATTTTAATATAATGTGTCATCTACTATAAAACCTTTTTAATGTAGGCCAATGTGAAGAGGTATCCTTATTGAATTACAGAAAAACAGAATAATTACCTTTCTATTAACATGAAATAAGTTAATGTATTGATTAAAAGATACATTTCTATTTTAAATCCTATGGATAATTCATAGTCAATTGTTATTAAATAAATGCACACTACTAACATTTTTAAATGCCACATGTCCTAAATAGTTTAAACATTTCTCTAGAGTGTCTTATTCCATGATTTTGTTTTAGCATATTTATTCATATAAGTAGTGCAAAAGTGTTCATAACTGTGATCAAATTACAGAGAAAACAAATTAAGATGTAAAAATCAGTGAAATAGTACTCTGTTATCACAGTTTAAGGTTATTGCTGAAAATGATAATTACTACTGATTAGAAATGGTTACATAAAGAAAGGTAGCACTGGTCATATCTGTTTTAAAACTGACACAACACTGGTATTGCTTACTCAGTTGGATTAAACATAAATAATACTTTTTGTGAGTTTGAACCTATTTGGGAGATTTCTTCTTTACAAATAGCTACTTTAAGGTATTGTCTCCTGAGTAATTTTTCTTCAAATATTAAGAAATATTGTTTATGTGCTATGTTAATAAGCCTCAAACACTTCAGCAGAATAATTATTTAAAACATTGATATATTCTCATTTAAAAAAAAATTTAAGCAATACATCGAAGCACTGAAAGGAAAAATATACTTAAAATTTTATTACCCAGATACAACATATAAAAAAATAGTACCTCATACTACATATTTTGCTATATATGCATACTTATTGTTTTAAATGGATGGATAGTGTATGAATAAATGTTGCTTTCAACTGCAAGTTACTGAAAACTAAAACAATAATGGTTTAAGTAAGTAAAAGTTACTTTTCCCCACATAACAAGAAGTTAGAGATTGTATAGAAGGTTAGTGATAGAATAAAAACCTCTGTATGTCTTTTAACTGTGTTATACTATTATCAGTATGTCCTTTTCTGGACTTGTGGTGATAAAATGGCTACTTTAAACCTAGGCAGTTATGTTCAAGGCCCGAACAAAAGAAAAATGTTGACCAGAAATGTGCTTTTCCTTTACTACCAAGAAGCAAACATTTTTTCCAGACAATTATTGTTACCTACAGTAGATTTCTGCTTATGGTTCGTGGGCCAGAACTATATTACAATTCTACTTCTAGAAATGGAGCTGAGAAAGTGAGGAATTTGGTTTTGCAGCCTTTGTAGGATAAAGTGGTAAGGTAGAAATATATTTTTAATAAAAATGTATGAAAATGCAATCATAGTTCATCATGATATTTAAAAGTGAAATATTTTCAATTTAGTTTTATATTAAAAAACTCAAAGTAAAATTTAACAGAATACTGAATTTCTCATATAAGTATTTTCTCACTAAAGTAGGTAGCTATTCAGTGAAAACTATTTTAAATCATTACATGTTTTTAAACATCATATGTAAATTTTTTACTGAACTGATTAACTTGTGATATAAAAGAAAATTAGGACAAGTTTATACCCTTCATAACTTGATTTTTTAATTTTTTAAATTTATATTCAAACTTTTACATTGTCAAGTTATCAAACATTCATATTATTTTTGTAATTGTAATTTTCATACTTGTTTATATGAATGTTCAAATTGATCAATAATTTAACCAGTCATTGTATGACAGCCTTTCCTTCACATTTATTTGTATTGGACTCTTAATTAACTTGATTATCTGGTGGAGATTTTTTAAAAGACATTCTTAGGTGATAAATTCTTCACGTTACTTAGCCTTCAAGAATTCTATTCATTGCTTGTATGACTAATGGCTACAGTGGCTAGGTGTATTATTTTGAATCATTATTTCTTTCATTCATAACATAGCCATTTCTACTTGTCTTTTGCTACAGTATGTTGCTATGGAGAATGTCAGGCTAGGCTGTTTGTTATTGTTTTCTCTATGTAGATGATTTACCTTTTTCCTTGTATTACTTGGAAAAAGGTAACTACTTTTGAGTTAACAGGATATAAGACCCAAATAGGAAGTCATTTATATGTTTTTTTTTCAAATTGCTTTTTTCAAATCTCCATAACAAACTTTTAAGTAAATATTGTCACCATTTTTTTTATCAGATGAAATTAAAGTCAAATAATGCAAGTAATTTTCCAGGTCTTAGATGTAGTATTAAACTGGAATTGGCCTAAAGAAGCTATAAAAAATTTTCTCTGGTTGGCATCTCTTGTGCTTTTTAAATAGAGTTAAAGCTATTATACATTAAAAATCTTTCACCACTTAAACTATATATATCACATAGATTCAATACAGATCTTCTATAACAAAATGTTTTTCTAACAAAGGGGATGTCAAAATATTTTTTAGATTTTAGTGTTACTTTGAACATATGGATCACTCATGACAAAGTACTTTTTAGCTTTCATGTAGAATAATAATATTTTTCATTAGTACATTTAAATAAAAAAAATGGGAAAGTGAAGTAAAATAGGGTGAAGAGACTAACAATTATTGAGCTTCTAAAAAAATGCCATTGGAATCTTAATAGGGACTACATTAATTTGTTGTCCAGTTTTTTTTTTTTTTTTCATGAGTGTCTTATAGTTTCTAGTGTATAGATCTTTCACCTCCTTGGTTAAATTTATTTTTAAGTATTTTATTGTTTTTGATGCTATGGTGAATGGGATTGTTTCCTTTCTTTTTCAGATAGTTCTTTGTTAGTGTGTAGAAAGGCAACTGATTTTTATATGTTGATTTTGAAACTGCAGTTTTACTGAATTTGTGGACCAGTTCTAACAGTTTTTTGTGAAGTTTTTAAGTGTTTTTATGTATAAGATCATGTCATATGTAAACAGAGAAAATTTACTTTGTCCTTTCCAATTAGATTGTCTTTTATTTCTTCTTTCCTGATTGCTCTGGCTAGGACTTCTAGTACCATGTTGAAAGGGAGGGTGAGAGTGAATACCCTTGTCTTATTCCTGGTCCTGAAGGAAAAGTTTCCAACCTTTCACCATTAAGTATGGTGTTAGCTGCGACTATCATTTGTGGCCTTTAATTTGTTGAGGTCAACTCTTTCTATACCCAATTTGTTTGGAGTTTTATCATGAGTAGGTGTTGAATTTTGTCAAATGCTCTTTCTGCATCTTTTGAGATGATTATATAATTTTTATCTTTTATTAGATTAATGGGATATACCTCATTTTATTGATTTGCATATGTCAAACTACTCCTACATCTTAAGGATTAATCTCACTTGAATTGGCTTACTAGTATTTTGTTGAGGATCTTTGTACCTGTATCTTCATTGGGAATATTAGCTTGTAGTTTTCCCTTTTTTTTTTTTTTTTGAGAGTCTTTATCTGGCCTTGATATGAATGTAATTCTGGGTTCAGAAAATAAGTTTAATAGTATTTTCTCCTCATCATTTTTTTGAAAGTTTGAAAAGCCTTGGTGTTCATTTTTCTTTAAATATTTGGTAGACTTTACCAATGAAGTCTTCTGATCCTGGGCATTTCTTTGTTGGGTGGTTTTTGGTTATTGCTTTAATTTCCTTACTTGGTCTGCTCAGAATTTTTACTTCTTTATGATTTAGTCTTGGTAGGTTGTACATTTCTAGGAATTTATCCATTTCTTCTAGATTGTTTAATTTGTTGGTGTATAATTGTTCATAGTAATTTCTGAAAATATTTTGTACTTATGTGGCATCACTTATGTCTCCTCTTTCATGTATAGTTTTATTTATTTGAGTCTTCTCTTTTTTCTCTGGTTAGTCTAGGTACAGTTTTGTCAATTTTTATCTTTTCAAAGAATTAACTCTGAATTTTGTTAACCTTCTCTTTTATTTTTCTATTCTTTATTTATTTCTGCTCAAATCTTTATTAATTTCTTTCCCATGCTGATTCTGGGCTTAGTTTTTTCTTATTTCTCTAATTGAATAGGGCTTCCAGCTATATGCCAACTACTTCTCCATCTCTATCTGATCCCCATTGGTCAAGCTCTGCAGATTCCTCCTCCAGGATCTTTCTGAGGTGAGCCCCAAGTGAGGCTCCCAGGAAGTGTCTCACAATAATAAGGAAGCTGAATGTTCACCTTAGGTTCATTGTCTCCCGCTGGAGAAATTGTAGGTACAGGGAGCCCCTCTTGGTGCCGTGGCTGTGCCAGACTGGATGAGTGGCAATACAAAGTGTAGCCACTTCTCTTAGTCATCTAATGTGGTTCTTCTTGGTCTCTGTTGTCCAGAGGAATGACTCAGCATCAATCTCAATTTTCACACTGGTGTCTTGTTTATGAATCATTCCTTGTTCATCTTCATCAAGACTGGAGGAAAATGAAGTTTGGCATGACCTTCGATGACATCACTCCTACTAAAACCACTATTTTAAAGGAAGAAACAGTTGTAGTTAATGAGACATTTTTAAAAAGTCTGTCTTTGGGTTAAAATGGGTGATGTTAATATGAATAACAATTTGGAAATCTTTGCATATTTACAGAGAAAACTTTTTATATTTGTATATCAAACGAAGTATTGAACTAGTAAGTTTTATTTTATTTTTTTAAATTCATTTTTAGAAAGTTTTAATGTAAGGAAATAACATCAAGTTGCTGCTTTGTAGCTAGCATGTGTGGTAGTGGGTAAAAAATATATTCTTATAACAGGTATCCAGATAATTTTTAATAATAATTATTTTCATATATTATAAGTGTTAATGAACAGTTCATCAAATTTACACATATTACTATATTTCACTCTGGGAATTTCCATATTATTCAAAAGAAGGTATAATTTTTCAGAATTAGTAAGTTGCTCACACATTTTGTTGAAGTTGGCAAAAAGTAATATACAGAAAATAAACTCAGAAAATAAAAATAAATTACCTTCTAGAAGTAGAAAATGTATGATTTTAGTTCAGCCCATTATTTACCTGTGCTTTGATACTGGAAGAAATCTGTGCTTTAACTTTATGGAACTTTTCTCATTTGACATGGTAGGATATTGATAATTTCCATTTTTATAAGAAATTATTACAAGAATGAGAGAAAAACAATTTAGATTATTTGTAGAATAATACAGAGTGTTGTGTGTTTTAATTTTTTTCCTACCCCTTTTCCGACAAAGACTATCAGAGAAAGTTAGAACTGGAAAAGAAATGAAAAGTAAGTTAATAAGCCCTCCCCCTACCCTTATTCTTTATTTAAGAAGGAAAACAAAGGTTAATTGTTTACAGGTCAAGAAAATGACTTGTCTCTTCATTGTTATTCAAATGTCTGCTGGGATTGAAACATCATGGGCTAATAGAGGAACAACAGTTACTACTATGGTCCAGGTCACAGTGAACTTCTAGAAGTGCTGGGAAGGTTGAAAAGCCTATATTTCTGTGAGAAAAATAAATAATAAAATAAGGGATAAAAAAAGAGACAGATGCAAGAAGGTACAAGACTTTGTGCTGGCTCGTTCTGTCACTCCCCATTCACTCCAGTCAGAGACAGGGACTACTTTAAGTTTTTTGTCCATCCTTGTGTTATCTTTAGTGTTGCCCTAGGTGAGTGTAGATCTTACCTTTTTAAGCCAGAACAGAAGTTGGTGACTTATATGTGCTATTTTAGTACAATATGATTTTAATAATGTGTTTCCACCTGGAAAGTCCTACTCATCTTCCAGATCCATCTCTTATACTGGGCTAGGAGTGAAGCCTGGTACAACCTTAGTTGATAATTTTAAAATGTGATTCTAGATAATATGAATCTAGATATTTAGATTGTTACTTGATCCACATAATAGAAAATCACTCATATATATTCAGCATAAAGAAGTTGACAATGCACTGTAGAATTGTATGCCTGAAACCTATGTAATCCTTGCTAACAGATGTCACCCCAATAAGTCTAACAATAAAAATGAATTTAAAAAAAAATGATAGATGCTCTTCATAACACCCTTTTTCTTTCATTTTAAATTGATATGTGATTAATATAATTTTAGGTATAAAACATAATGATTCCATATATGTATATATTGCAAACGATCACCTCAGTAAGCCTGGTTAACATCCATCACCACACAGAGTTACATATTTTCATTTCTTGTGATTAGAACTTTTAAGATGTACTCTCTCAGTAGTTTTCAGATACACAATATTATTAACTGTAGTCACCATGCTGCACATTATATCTTCATAATTTATTTGTTTTATAACTAGAAGTTTGTACCTTTCAACTGCCTTCACCCATTAGGCTATCCCCCACCTCCCACCTTCCCCTCTGGTAATCACCATCTGCTCTCTGTATTTAGGAGTTTGGCAAATGGTATTTCTTTCTCTGTCTGACTTATGTCACTTAGCATTGTGCTGTCAAAGGCCATGCACCTTGTGGCAAATATAACATTGTTTACATAGAACACTTTAGGAAAAAAATATCCAAAAATGAAGGATTGAAAATTATGGAATACTATGTACTCATTAAATGGTCATATAAAAAAACAATGCTGACATTAAAATATATTCTT
This sequence comes from Lyroderma lyra, assembly GCA_004026885.1. NCBI lineage: Eukaryota > Metazoa > Chordata > Mammalia > Chiroptera > Megadermatidae > Lyroderma > Lyroderma lyra. The sequence continues at coordinate 64,049 of PVJL010006416.1, read as the reverse complement.
GGAATATTTTAAATTTAAATTTAAAATGTTTAATGTTTTAATTTTAATTGATAGTTACAGGATATATATATACACACACATATATATACACACCATTATAATAATAGTATATTATTAGTCATGAGAGATTGAAATGTAAAATAGCAAAAATTAATTTTAGTTACAATTCAATGTAAATATGTGTTATATTATAATAATTGGCTCTGTCAAGCTTCACAGCTCTCCTTTCATCAAGCTTCTCCTGAAACTAAATAATAGAGGAAGAAGTAAACAGAAGAGATAGAGTTACTGAAGCCCACTGCATTTTTATTTGTTGCTTTACATGAATAGGCACTTGAAAAACACAGGTAAATGAAGGTGTATTTTACTTAGTCTCAGTTTTTCTGTTATATCTCTAATAGATAATGCTAGTTTTTATTAGTTTTCCACTGTCAGGTAAAAATTAATATGACTTTCACCCCCACTCAATGAAGTAGGTCATACTTTCCCTTGATGTCTGTTTGTTGTTTCTGATTTATTAGACCCAATAAATGTATGACAATAACTAAGGAATTGATGGGTTTGGCGTTACTTTAGTTGTTCCCTGCTTTCCAGTTATTTGCTGTCATTATGTAGCCATGAAATCTAAAGCCAGCCAAGCAATCTTCCTCTCAGCCCAGTTACTTTCATTTCTGGGCTGAATCCAGTCCCACACGTGGACATAAACAAATCTTATTTGAATTCTCCACCAGGGGGAAATGCCTTTTTGGTGTGAATCAGAAGAGATCTAAATAGTAAAATTGTGTTTTGAGTAAGGTTTGTTGATATCCAATGAATTTGGCAGTATGTCACCTTTTAATATTTGTGAGTGTAAAGTAGGGTTTTATGCAAGAGTCTGAAGTTTATTAGTCATATTTACTTACCTTATAAAACCAAAATTATCTCTCTTAATTGTTTTGAAGACAGCTGCAGCTAAGATGTCTATCCCTCTGGGTACTCTCAGACTTGGGTTAGATTTTCTCAACTCTTTGAAACAGTTTAGACTCTGGTTACCACATTGCTATATTGCAACAAATTACTTAGAGCATATTATTATTACAATTCACCACAGAAAGGGAGCTCCAGGTTTAGAAAATTTCCAATATTGTATAAAATGGAAAACCTTGAAACAGTGGCATAATCATCTCTGCTTTTACTGGGAAGGCAACTATTCAGAACGGAGAGTTAGATGTGAGATAGTGATTAGTTCTTGACTGGGAAAGTTGTTTCTTAGAGTAGAACTGAGTGAATGAGATCTGAGAATATAAAAACAGGAACCTGAGCTGCATCTGCATTCAGAGACTCCAGTTTTATTTGTCTGCTGGGACCCAAATATCACTTAGATAGTTATTGTATGTGTTGGGGATATCCTATACTTACAGAATAAAGTAACACAATCTATTTTTGACATCACTGTAGTATTTACTTATTTATTTTTAAGCTGAATTTGTTAGTTTGGGCCAGGAGTTAGCAAACTTTTTCTGTAAAGAGCCAGGTAGTAAATGTTGTAGGCTTTTTAGGCCATACTATCTCTGCTACAATTGCTCAGCTTTGCTGAGGTAGCTTGAAACAGCCAGAGATAGTATGTAAATTATGGGTGTGCTTGTGTTCCTCAAATTTTTATTTCCAAAAATAGAAGGTAGATGAATTGGCTTGCAGATTATAGTATACACACTTGGTTTAGGGCTATTCCCAGCTAAGGCAAAAAAAACCAGAAGAAATCAATTAGGTTCTTAATCTCTGCTATATTTTAAAAAATATTATGCACTCTTAGAATTATGTTCTTTTTTATATTTGAATCATCTATTTTAAACCTGCAAAAGGTTAATTAAAAAGTAGTATAATTTAAGATATTTTTGAGGTGTCTTAAAACTCAACTCTAGTTTTGCTTGATATACAAGTAATTTGACAATATTAATTTATTAATGTATCTATGTTTTATGAGTACTTTCCCATGAGGTATCTAAACATCTTCAAGTATTCTCTTTGTTACTACATGAAACCTTAGTTTCTTATAGGATGCTGTCTCTTAAGGTATCTACTAAACTTATTCACACAATGTTTCAATTAATGATAGAGTCTAATGCCCTGAAAGAGAACCATTTTCTTAACAATAGACAACTAGAAATTTTTATAGGCTAAGAGGGGATACTAGGCAAAGATAATTGACAGGGCCATTCATCATCTACTCCTAAACCTTTCATTATTGGAATGCTATTATACAAATAAAGACATCATTTACTTTGTTCTAAAAGTGCGTATTTGTCATCTTTGGGTTTTAGATATTCAGAGGTCAAGTAGACCAATGAGCTACTGTGATTTGATTTGTCAGTTATTTTTATTTATTCTGCTTTTAATTTCTTACAATTTGTTTCTCCATCACAATATAAATACTTCATAATCAAATATTATACTGACAATTGGTTCTTTAATTTGTCGGTTGATGACATAATATGGCAATGTCAGAGAATCTCAGAAGTCAGAGGGACTTAGCAGGCATTTATTTCCTATTGTCATTCAATAGCAGGTTGTGGGTCTTATCCACATTTAAAATATTTTTTTTTTCTGCTGGAGACTAGTGGATATTTTGCATTCACATCATTGTCAGCAGATAATAGGCAGGGAACTAAGATTTAGCATATATTAAATCCTATCATAAAACAGTTTTAAGTAAAAGCGTTATTTACTCTAAGTAGGATATCTGTCACTATTTAATATTCTACCTCCTTTCTTTTTGAAGAGTAATATGTATTATTCAGAGATGACATAGGCGCCCATATTCTGAGTTCATTGAATTCAAACACAGTGTAAGGGGTTTTTCAAAATATGTAGCTAAGAGGCAAAGAAAAAGGCACTAATTTTTAAGACTTTTCTCACTTTCCCAATGTGCTTTGCCATCTTTTATTAACAGTTTGCTATGTACTCTTGGTAATGAAAACAAAACGATGACCCAACAAGAGAGAATGAGAGAGAACTTAGTTTCTACTATGTAAATGTTTTAAGAGCCCATTTCCACTGTCCCCTTACTGATATCCAGTGGTAGCCTAATAGAAGTTTAATTGCAAACAATAAGGGAAACTGTATTTTCTGGAGATAATTTAAAAATAATAATAAAGCTGAGTCTATGTTTCAAAATCATAATGTGCTGTCATTGTAAATAATGTCAGTGATAAAAATATTTCTCATATCCCAACTTGTTGTTTGCCTAAGCTCTAAATCAGGGAAGGGTTGGCAAACTATGGTTTATGAGCTTAAATCCAAAATATAGCATAATCTAAATACATTTTAAAATGGTTGATGAAAAATTGTGGAAATTTTTTTCTCTTGATATTTAAGTACCTACAAAATATTCTCAGTTTTGCTGCTTCACCCGCAAAAAGCCTGTAATTTTTACTATCTGGCTCTTTAAATAAACAATTTGTTGAGACTTGCTTTAAATAGTTGTTGTGGTTAATGTTCTATTTTTCTACATGTAATATATAATAAGCTTCAGATTTATAAGCTTGAAATTAGCACATTTTAATTATTTATCTTTTAATAACATTGTTCATTTGGAAAGGAATTATAAAGAAGGCTTCCAACACACAAAGATTTCATTGCTTGCATTAGTTTTCATAGTAAGTTCCTAATGGTTCATTATGGGATGTTTGAACTACTTTTAGTTGTGATAATACATCCAATCCTGTGGTATGACATATTCTTACATTTAAACATTTGAAATAAACAATAGTAGCACACTGGTTGTAAACACTAAGAAATAGAACTTCAGTTAGCTCTCAATTCTGACATTCTCTGTGACCACAAATGTATTTGCAAATAGTATTCTTGAAGAGTTAAATGCAAACTCTAAAATTATTTCCTAATGATCAGTGGTGGATGAAAACTATGGTGAATATTAGCCATGCAACAATAAAATATAAGGAAATTAATATTTACGTAAGAAAAAGTCATAAATATTGGAGAATGTGAGGAGAAATAACAAAAGATGTTCTTATATTACCAGAAGAAATAAAGAAAAGTTGACTGTAGTCATTGTTTTCACCAAAATCTGAATACTTATTTTTAAAGATGTGAATTGAAAAACATCAGTGTTTGGCATCATTTAATCATTTGCTCTAGTTTTTGCAGGAGAGAAAATTTGGATATTTTTACATAATGTAATCTAGATTTATGATAAAATTTTCTGGTGAAAATATTTGAGTAAAATTTTTTCAAATGCAAAAACATTTGCAAGTTGCTATTAATAGAATCAGTCATGCTGAAAGCAGGCATTTATTAATACAGCGTAATCTGAAATTTAATGTGAAATGGGGTTTTCATTAATTTTGCCTAATTTACCCTTTAACACTTCCCTTACTTATTTGTATATCTGCTGCTTCATAGAAACTTTTCAAACTAATAAAAAAGGGTTTTTTAAATCAACTGTAAGTGAAGATACAGTGACAAATATCTGGCTATCTTGTCTATTGAGCACATAAATATTTAAAGAAAATTTTTTTATATTCATGAAATCATTGTGAAAGCAATATTGTTATTTATTACTTGATACATCAATATGTAGGTATTAGATTTTTCCTATTTTGTCCAAAACACATTAATTTAATTAAAAAGTATTAATCTAATACTCTTTTTACTATAACATTTACTTTTTCTTTTTGCTGTAATGATTTAATATGTGTGTGCATATATATATATACACACATATAAAGTGTTATGTACATATGTGTGATAGATGCAATATTAATACAAATGAAATTTTAAAGTCTACATTTATTTTTTTCTTATTATTTATTTCATTTCATGATTTATCACTGAGAATACTTTTGTTATACAGAAGGAGGGGCTGTTTTATAATGAGATGTTCTGTGAATCAAATATGCCAGGCTTGCCCCTGTGTTCACATGTATAGTCGCTATAAAGAAAACGAAGTGAACACAAAACACAACACACAGATGATGCACTGTAGAATTGTACACCTGGAAACTATGTAATTTTTACTAACCAATGTCACCCCAATAAATTTAACAATTAAAAAAAAAGAATGCAAAAATCTAGGTAAATCTTACTTTACTGTGTCAGACCACAATTAATAACACTTCAAATTTCCTTATCTTCTTTAGCTTTTCCAAGTTGTTTCTCTTGTCTTCTATGGCTTAACAGAAATAGGTTATTGGTTTGTTTGTTTTTTCAATGGGTCATAGTTTAGAATTTCAAACTTAAAAATATATTGCACAGAGCTGGAACCGTGAGTTCTCCTTTCCCTCCTTCCGGTGCAGAGATTGCTATTAGCAAAGTCGTCCCTGCCTCCTTCCATCTTCAGGTGTCCTCTCCCGGGGACAGGGACATGAGCAGAGGGTGAGAGGGGAGGACAGGATGGTTGCTGAGTTTGGAAGTGTAAACTGGACATGTTTGCTGAGCTCTTTTCTCTTCCTTTATTCTGGAGCCTGGACCTGGCCCCCAGGACAGCCTTCCCTGTACCTTTATTCCTAAAATTCTGCCTGTTTCCTATCAGCACTGCCATGGTTAAGAGAGTAAATTGGTTTAATTCTGGTGTTCAGGGTTAGAAAATAAATGTGAATTTAGAAATAAGTCTCATTCTCCAATACCATCTTAATAATTGGTGATACTTTGACCCCATGTGCTTTACTCTATTGTCTTACTGCCCAGTTATTTCAGAACTTGAATGGAGGTGAAGATGCTATGTGTTGGGCATCTTCAGAGACCCCACAATGGTAAACAGAATGTTAATTTTCTGGAGTATGTCCCAAATGCTATCTTTTCAACCTATAAATTATACTGTGGTTAATGATAATAATAATTAGGAAATTTAGAGTAAATGAAAATTTTTGATTAATGTAAAACAAGTAAACTAACTTTATGAAAAATTTTTCTGAAAAGTAAATTTAGAAAAGTTTACTGCATATCTTTTCTTAATAACTGCTTACTGCCACTTATAATATCTAATTATTTAATTAGAAAATTAAAGGTAGAAGTATCTTAATGTTCTACTGTAACTTAAAAGCAGTAAGTTCCAAGATAAAATATATTATTAAAATTTGTTTTTTAAATATCATACTATTTGCCTTGCATTTGAAACAATTCAGAAATTTAACAACAAAAAAATAAAAACAAGACAACTGTATTTTAGTTATATAAATTTGTTCTTTACACAATTTCTCACTAAGATCTGACATGATTAAAATCTTGTGAAACCATTATATAATTAAATATAAAAGTATATTTCTATGAATTTAACTTGAAAATACTATGCATAAGTTAGTTTTAGACATAGAGACCTCATTTGAGTTTAAACTCCCAATATAATAACAAGTTGTTTTTAAACATTTTTATAGTAGTCAATATTAGATAGAGATGAGTAAATAGATAATGACAGCACTGATTTTTTTAAAATCACAAAACATTGAAATGTATTAATTACACAGAGTTTTCTTTTAAATATGATCAAAACTCTTTCTTTGAATTTCCTATGGCCTATATACATAGCAAGATTTCTGTATAAGTACCACATGCTAACTGATTGCGCTACTTGGAGTGTCTAGATTTCTGCACAGTGACAAATCCAAGGCAAAAATCTTGCTAAGGTAAAAGGAAATCTGTAAATCACAACTGTAGAAGCATATCAATTGAAATATATTCAGCAGATATTTATAAAATGCTTCCATTGTGGTGGCATTATAATTACAAAGAAAGACTAGACTTTGCAGGTGATTAACTTAATTTAGAGAAAGTAGAATTTACAGTAAAGTCTTTTTGCTTTTAGTCAATAACCTCAAGTGGATACTCCCTTCTTTTGCCCAAAAAGAACATTTTTTTCCAGCAATTTTTCTACTATCTGAATTTCCATATAGCTTAAAAGAGACAATTGAAAAAAAAATCTTACTTTATCAGTAGCAGTAAACTTGCAGTGTATACTGTGACAATATGTTTAAGATTCATTTATGACACAGTTATTAAAGGAAAAATAAGGCTTTTGAGTGTGTAGTATAAACATTGAGGAAAATGTCATGTCACAGCCTGTTATAAAACACAAAATGACTTTTTGGTGTCATTATCAGAGATGAATGGGTCATTTCAAAATCCAGAAAGGCGTTTCTTATGGTTCTGTCAGGCAGGTAAGAAATTGAGAAGATCACAGAGTTTTTGCTTTTTTTTCTTTTGTATTTTGATTTAAGTTCAACATATGTTCTCCCCTTCATGTTACCATATTTTATTCACCACAACAAAGCCTAATTAACCTCCTCAGAGTTTCCATATCCTTTTTATGTCACTTTCATCACACACTTAATCCTGTAAGAACCTAGAATTTTAATTACTTGTGACTATGCTTGTCTCACCCACTTGCTAAATTTATGAAAGACATAGGTTATATTCATATTTATAGGTTTTTTATTATTTAGTAATTGTACTCAGCCCAAAATTATTGAAGTAATTTAACTGTTAATACAAAGAGCGCTGTCAACAAGATGGCAGACTAGAAAGTCCCAGCCCTCATTCCTCCACAAAACACCAATTTAGCAATAATATATAGACCAAAATGTTTCTATGAGAGTTCCAGGTTGCAGTTAAGAATTCTTAGTATCCCCAGATGAGCACAAAACTGAAACAGCTATATTGAAATTGGTCAGGAGGAAGTTTACTTACAACAGTACTTTCCTAAAACTAGCACAGCTTAGTGCTGAGAGAGATCACCTTTGCCTACGATTGTTTTTGGTGGGGGTGGTAGGAGTGGGGCAGACAGAGCTGAGTGAGTGTCCAACATCCCTTATCTTTCAGTGTGTTGCCTGAGGGACCAGTTTTTGTCCTGCCATATACAGAGTGCTGAGGAAACTTACATACTTGTAGTTTGGGCAGAGGAAACAGAGGAAAGGGGTAGATAGCTTGTTGGGGTTGGCATGAATCTGTGGGACGAGGAGGATGAAACTGAACTTTCTCCCCTACAAGGGAGGAGAAGTGGATGTGGCTCTAATATCTTAGGCCTTTCACTGCTTTACTGTGTGTGTGTGTGTGTGTGTGTGTGTGTGTGTGTGTGTGAGAGAGAGAGAGAGAGAGAGAGAGTGTGTGTGTGTGTGTGTGTGTGTTTGAGTTTCTGTCTCACTGCACATGGAATTCCAAAGGAACCAGCATAGTTTGAGACCTAGGAAAGCTAGGAACAAAGGAAAAGGAGCAGACTTTGAGACTCTCCCCCACCCCACCCCCACCCCACCCCCTGAATGGAGCATGCCTCTGAGGCCTGCAAACTTTTGGTGTTCTACCTGATGGAACGGTTTCTTTGCTGCCTCATGTGAAGTACTGATGGAAACTATAATAGTCAGATACCAGAAGGAGCAAGAGATTATAGGATCTTAAAAACAACAACAACAGCAACAAAAGACTGTGCTGGGGCTTCTAGGAACAAAGCCCCAGAATCTCCAGTGGGTTGATGGATGAATGTCTTTCCCTGTTGAAGACTTGAAGACAATCTATAAAGATTGAGAAGAGGTAGCTGTTTCTTTAAAAGTGCAGACACCAAAGAAAAGCTGCACGGAACACAAACTATTAGGAAAACATGACAATCAAAGGAAAAAAATAAACGTCCAGTACCCAACTCTAAAGCAATTGAGATATATGAATTGCTTGACAATTCAAAATTTTAATTAATAAGCGTAGAAGTATTGAGGGATCCATGAAATCACCATTAGGCAACACCAAAATAATTGTTGTAGGCAGATCTGATTAGTGCTAAGTATCAGTAGAAAACATTTTGAGGAAAACCAAAGAGTAACATTATCTCAGATGATCTTCCCCCAGGCATTTATCATTTCCAATGGTAACTGTATAATGGAGAAACACTTCTCTAACCAAGCGAGTAAGGTCAACGTCATCAGTAGTAAGTATGGTGCACTGAGAAGAACACCATATTTCTGTGGCATTCTTTCTCAAAATATATAATCTCAACCTCATTATGAGAAAATACTGGATGAACCCAAATTGAAACATATTCTCCAAAATAACTGATCAGTGCTTATCCAATTGTCAAGGTCATGAAAAACAAGGAATGAATGAGGAGCTCTCACAGATTGGAAAAGACTAGAAGACCAACTAAGCACAATATGAGATCCTGGATTAGATACAGGAACAAAAGAGAACATTAGGGGAAAAAACTTGTGATATTCAAATAAAGCCTTTGGTTAATAGTCTTTTACCAATGTTTGACATCCTGATTTGGTAATTGTACAATGGTTTTTTGTAAATTGTTAATGTCAGAGAGCACTGGATAAAAGGTATATATGAACTTTCTCTACTATATTGCAGCTTTCTAGAGGCCCAAATTATCTTAAAAATAAAAAGTTGTAAAAAAGCAATTAGAACATTTAGAGCTAAAAAATAGTAAAATAAAATTTACATGTATTGACATAATTAAAAATAAACTATTGAGTGTACAAAGCAGTTTTCAGGATAAATATGCTAAAATTTAAATTAACATAAAGAGAACTATGTATTGCATAAGAAATAAAAGGGAACTGACAAATACCAACTTCAGAATACTTGTAATGTCTGGGACACAAGGGAGGAGAATAGACTTGTCTGTCTTTCTCTGACTGACGTACTCCACTCAGTACGTTGCCATTGAGGGCTATCTATTCTGCCACAGATAACAAGAACCCATTTCCTTCAATGGCCAAGCAATGTTCCATTTTGTCTATGTACCATTTCTTTTTTTTTTTTTCTTTTTGGGTAGTTCCCTGGCTGGGAATTGAAATAAGGCCACGGCATTGAGAGTGCTGAAGCCTAGCCACTACACCACCAGGGAACCCCAGTATGTACCATTTCTTTTTCCATTCATACATCCATGGAACCCGGCCGTCTCTGTATCTTGGCCATTGTAAACCATGCATATGTCCCCTCGAAGTAGGGTTTTGGGTTTCTTCAGATAAATACTTAAATATGGGATTTGGATCTTGTTTTAAAGTCTCTTTTTTTGATATAAGTATTGCTACCCAGCTTTTTGTTATTTTTGTTCTCATTTTTATGAAAAATATTCTTTCCTTTTAGTCTGTAGGTGTCTTTTAATTTGAAGTGAGTCTTTTGTAGGCAACATATGTAAGAGTCTTATTTTCTTATCTATTCAGCTACCCTATCTTTTGATTAGAGCTTATTATTCATTTAAATTTAAAGTAATTATTGATGGATATATAGTTATTGCCAATCTTCCTTGATATTTTTTATTTTTTTCTTGGTGCTCTTAAAATGTCCTTTTAAGATTCTTTATAATACTAGTTTGGTAGTGATGAACTCCTTTAGCTTTTTCTTGTCTGGGAAGCTCTTTATCTGTCTTTTAATTCTAAATGATAGCTTTGCTATCATGGCTGTGAGTCCTTAGTTTTCATCATTTTGAATATTTCATGCCAATCCCTTCTTGCCTGTAAGTTTCTGTTGAGAAATCAGTTGACAGTTTTATGGACTTTCTTATAGTAACTAATGGCTTTTCTCTTGTTGCTTTTAAGATACTTTCTTTGTCATTATTTAACCTTTATAATTATGATGTCTCTTGATATGGGCTTCTTTGGGTTCATCTTGTTTGGGACCCTGTGAACTTATGAGCTTGTATGTTTATTTTCTTCACCAAGTTAGGGAGGTTTTCTGTCAGTATTCTTCAAATAGGTTTTTAATTCCTTACTCTTACCTCTTTCTGGTATCCCCATGATGTAAAGTTTGGTTCTCTTGATGTTGTCCCAGAAATCCCTTAAACTATTTTCATTCTTTTGGATTATTTATTTATTTTTGCTGTTGTACTAGGGTATTTTCTGCTACTTCATTATCTAAATTGTCAATTCAGTCCTCTGCTTGATCTAATCTATTGATTCCCTCTAATGTATTCTTCATTTCAGTTATTGTATTTTATATTTCTGATTGTTTTTTATTTCTCTTTTTAAATTTATTGGGTGACATTAGTTAGTAAATTACATAGGTTTCAGATGTACAGTTCTACAATACATCATCTATGTGTTGTATTATGTGTTTATTACCCAGAGTCAGTTCTCTTTCCATCACCACATATTTAAGACCCCATCCCTTCTCTTCTGTCCCACCTATTTTTAAAATTTTTTTATCTTCATTTTTATTGTTTCCTATCTCTTTGTTGTAGTTCTCCCATAGATCATTGAGCATCTTTACAACCAATGTTTTGAACTCTATGTTTGATAGATTGGTTGTCTCCATTTTGTTTAGTTATTTTCTGGAGTATTGTTTTATTCTTCCATTTGGAAAATGTTTCTTTCTCTCCCCATATTGGCTGCCTCCTATATATTAGATAGGGCTGCTATGCCTTCTGATATTAGTAGAGTGGCCTTATGTAGTGGGTGTCCTGTGTTGCCTAATGGCACAGTCTCTTTGGTTACCAGCGCCAGGTGTTCTAGTTGCATTCCTTGTTTGGGTCATGTGTGCCTCCTGTTGTAGTTGAGTCTTAGTTACTGTTTGTACATCAGTGGAAATGATTGATTCTTGGGCTGATTCATTGTGAAGACTGGCCATGACTGTAGTAGAGGAGCTGTTGTGCAGGGCCTTACTCGACATTGCAGGATTTACTTCAGTAGGGTCTGGTGCCTGCCAAGTCTACCATTTGATTGTATCATTCTTGTAGGTGGCTGAATGATGCTCTGACTGGATCAAAAATTGGCCACCAGGTGTGCTATCCCTGGGGTCTACTGGGAGGGGACCTGTCACAGGTCAAATTCAGCAGAAGATAGCGCCCTGCTATGGCCAACTGAAATGAGCCACAAAGCAATCTACAGATGGCCACCACTCTTGCTGGCCTTGAAGGTGCCTCAAAAGGTCAAGCCATAAACCATGGCCAGCTATAGCAAGTGCCTGTCTTGGGGCAGCTTAGCTAAAGGTACAGGATAGGCTGAAGTCAAATGCTGCTTCTTTGTGTTTTGTGAACCTTAGAGATTTTAGGATAGTTTGCAGAATGAGCCCAGACATTCCATTTGTATGGGAAACCTACTCGAAGTGGCTTAAGTGGGTCCAAAAGTTAGGTAAGCCAGAGTCTCAGGGAATCACCAGGGCAGGGCAAACAAATGGTGTTAGCAAGGTTGATGGAGACGCATATATGTCCAGCCCACCCCATGTCTACATGCTGGGAGATGGGAGTGCTCAACTAAGAAACAATGGGTTTGGCTAGTTCCTCTGTTCTGAAGAAAGCTGCTCCTCTCCCCTCACCCTGAAGCCAGACAATTCAGTTCCTCCATATGTCCCTGGCATCTTTTGAGCTGCTACCCCAGTGCTGGAGCTTAGAGCAAGTGACTTTATCAGCAAGTAAGTTTGTGTGTGATCTCTTTAAGAGAAGTGTTTGGGTTTACAGCTGCCCACATCTCACTCAACCACCATCTCCATTGGTTTTCACAGCCAGAAGTTATGGGCACTTCTCTTCATGGCACTGGAACCTGGGGCTAGGGAGCCTGGTGTGAAGCTGAAACCCCTCACTTCTTCATGGGGGACCCTGCAGCCAAGATATTCCTCCCAATTTTTATTGTCACACAGAGGTGTGGGACCAGTCCATTCTATGTATCTGTCCCTCCTACCAGTATCAAGGTGGCTTCTTCTGTATATCTGTAGTTGTAAGGCTTTCATTTAGCTATGCTTCAGGAGATTCCCAACGTTGGTTATTCTGTAGATTAGTCATAATTTTGATGTGGCTGTAAAAGAAGGCAGGCATAATGTTTACCCCTTCTGCTATCTTGACCGAAAATCCCCACTCAGAGACTTTTAAAATAGAATGATGTATTGGCAAACAAATGGGCTATATTTTAGAAAAAAAAATTTCTTCAGGTTTTTGCAGAAAAAGGGAGTTTTGAGTGAAATAGAATACTATTTACTCAAATACTGGAAAGGGTGACTCCAGCCTAGAATAAAATGTTCACTGAGGATGAAGTTTTCTGAATTGGCCCTGGGGTAACCCAGCAGACCTGGGATAATTCTAGCTTATCTCCTTGAATGAACATAAATTTTAGTTGAGAGAGAGAGATTTGCTTACTATTTGAATGGTTTTTATTCCTTTGTGAATGATTGTTAATTTTAAAATGATTAAATATTTCTTTTAATAATACGAAGTTAATAAAAAATGTCTGAGTTGCAGCTACTGAACAAATCCTTAGAGACCCCCAGAACAATTACAGAAACTGGGAAATGTGCCTCCATAATTTTATTTCTGGGTTAAATACAAAGGTTCACATTATCCATGGCAAGCAAAGATCTGTTTTTAATAAACTGCATTTAAATATGTAACTTGATAATAATAAAATGAATAAGTGGGTAAGTCTAGGACAATGTTTTGTACACAGTTGCCATTCTTTAAAGTGTATTTGCTAAGTTTTCACTAACATAATTAGATGCAAAAAAGCCATCTCACCAAATATTACTAAATAATGGGAAAACATCCTGTTGTTATTTTAAATCTAAGATATGCGTTTCTTATTATATTCTAGAGGTTTTAATAATAGCAAGATAGTGGTAGCATTATCAGACATTAATTTCATACTAAAGTCAAAATATTTGATGCTTTGACAAGACTATGAAGTCAAATAAAACTTCATTGAAGTGATGCTTAGGGTCATATTTTTAAAACTTGCATATTTTAATATTTACAAAGACCATATTATATTTGTTCTACATAGTAGTTTAAAAATATATGTCATTTTGTATGTGGAGTTTATGAACTTCTATGTAGCCATGAAGAAAATACCACATAGGAAATATTTTATTATGGGCTTATCAAATCCAGATCATGAAATTTTTCAATGCCTGAAATGCATAGACATTGTTTGGAGTAGATAAAAATTATAGACAGAATTTTTGAACTAACCTTTCCAGTGTAACTTCTCTTTTACAAATTCAGCAAGGCCAAGTGATTTACTTCAGGTCTCTTTGGTGACTGCCTTAGGGTAACAGGCTGATCTCAGTTTCTTCATTCATGTCTTAGCATAATTTGAACAAGGCCACATGCATCACATTTTTAATATGGCACCAAGACTTGTTGGTTTAAGCAAAAACATGAGTATTTCCTCTTCTCAGGTCAGTATATGTACATAAATATGAAGTACTGTTGAAAAAGAGCATACATATTTACAATAGTCAAGTCTTATATGGCCCATATGATCCACTTATATGTGGAATCCAAAGAACAAAATAAATGAACAAATAGAACAAAAACAAACTCACAGATGCAGAGAACAAATGGATGGTTACCAGATGAGAAAGGGGTTGGAGGACTGAGAGAAAAAGGTAAAGGGATTAAGAACTACAAATTGGTAGTTACAAAATAGTCACAGGGATGGAAAGTAATGCATAGGAAATATAGTCAATCATATGGCAATAATTATGTATACTATACTGCCGGGTATCGGTTGCTAGACTTACTGGCGGGATCACTGCATAAATCATCTATAAATGTCTAATGTCTATGCCTCATACCTGAAACTGATTTGTATATGGATGATATTAAAGCTTTTGCAATTGGATAACATTATGAAGGGAGAAAGTACAGACAGAAAGCAAAAGAGGTCCAAAGACATGAGACCTGAACTCTAATGGGACAAGGTTGGGGATATAAATATATATAGAGAGAAAATAACTATAATATCGGCACCAAAATTATAACAGTAATTAATAAAGAAAAGTTCTATTTTTTTCTCTTTATTTGTTAAGTTTGTTGATGGCAAAATAGTATTCTTGTATAATAAAGACTGTTAAAATAAAAACTTGCTAATCATATGTAAGTTCTATAGGGAAAATGACAAGTAGTTGATTACTGAATTTTAGGTTTTATATCTTTCAAGATATAATCCTAAACTGTTTTGTGAGGCACATGGTTCCCAGACTGTTCAGCCCTTTCATCTTCACAAGATGCCTGCACCACCCTCTGCCTCAGCCCAGTTTCCCAGGGTCAATTTGGAAATACTCCTGGTATTACTTGAGCAGATCCAGCCTCAAACCCCAAGGCCCTGTCACCTGTCACGCTGATGGAATAATTGGGCTTCTGCTCTGTACTGAGGGCTAATCTCTGTATTATTCTCTGTTGGATAACTAAACCTATGCCTTGTTCTTCATTCTTGTAGACCTCCATTCCCTCATCACCTAGTATTAGGATGCACCTCCAGGGTTCTTTATCACTAAAATAAAACAAGTAGACTATGCAGAGAAAATACTGTTTTGTTTTTTTTTTTTTTTTTTTAACTCAATGGCTTATTCTCCTTAAATGCTGAATACTTAATTTTGATGAAATAATGCTTTGGGAACATTGGTAGCCTGACACTTATAATGAAGAAAACTGTGGTGTAAAGATGTGAGTGGTAGGACAGGCAAAGATGTTGGAATAAGAGAACGGCAGACGTAATAGGATGGCGATGTTGCAAACCATGAGGAGGGATTAGGGTGTTCTAATTTGGTAGCTGTTAGATGCAGAATGAAGAGGCCGTTGATGCTCAAGAAGTTCAAGATGCTAGAATGTGCTATATTAATGTATTAACCCATGAGCCAGTTCAAATATCTTGCCTTGAAGATAATTACAAGGGAAGAAATAAGATTTAGGTTCTCTTATGAGCTTCTAAATTATATTCATAAAATTAGGAATTTAAATATGTTTATCTTATTAAATCCTTCAGCAACTTCTAAGATAGATACAGTTGCGAAAATGAGGCTAAGAATGCTAAAATGAGTTGCCCACAGTTCACAGATATACACAGTGAAACTTAAATAAACATGTCTTTTTATTGGAAATGCATGCTGTTTCCACTATTCTACTATGGATCCTATGCCATGTGGGACACCTGAAGCAGGTGACAAAATTTTCTATCAAAGTAGAAGACTGAGCTAAAGTAAGATTTGGATGGAAACATTTGAGCCACTTAAGTAAAAAGAACTGTTTATATTGCAGGAACAGAAAACTTAACTCAAACTACATTTAAAAAATATTGACTCCCTAAATAAATAGACCAGGGACTTCCTGACTTCAGGGACATCTTCCCCCCATACGAATGATGCGAGCAGGACATGGTGGTTCTTGTCATTTCTTCAGTCTGTTTTCTCCTATTTTTTATTCTCAGGAATCTTCTGTTTTTATCACAAGATGATCAGAAGAAACTTTTGAGGTTGCATTTATTTTTTTGTTGATCATGTGAATCAGAACAGAAATTATCTCTTGCAATGAGCTCTGCAAAAGAAACGAACCTCCTCTTCCCTTGACAAGTTTGTAGATTCTCACTGCCTCTGATTAAGTCACATGCACAGTTCCTTTGGCTAGGAGGTAGGGTACAATGATTGTATTAAGCCTTTCCTTGAAGGGGTCATGGATCAATTCCCAAAACTCGACAAGGCTGAAAGTATAAAAGAGGTTAATTCTCTGTTGGCCTAAGAAAAGTTGCCATGGGATTGTTGGTGGGGAATGAAGGATGGAGAGTCAACCAGAAATGAATATTCATCTGGAATGAATAATTCTTATATTAATTTACTCATGCAGCAAAAATTTATTGACCATAAAGTATGTTAGGTACTGTGTTAGGTTATGTAGTAAAAAATGACACTATCCTCAGGGAGCACATTATCTGTTAAAGAAGACTGATGAACTAACAATTAAAATGCAATATACTAGGTATTAGTGTAGCAGCCATATGGCAGCAACTAGGAGGCATCTACTAGGATTGGCCAGAGTGAAGAGTAAGTAAGGAAAGTTTTCTGGGAAAATGGACTTGAGCTGAGAGTTTAAGACCCAAAAGATTAACCAGATGAATAAGGGTGTTCCAGATAAAAAGAGCTGTATATGCAAAGCCATGAGGTGGAAGACAGTTGGTTCATTTGCTAGTTACAAGAAATGTGTTAAAAAGTATTTAGTCTTTTATAAAATATTCTTATGAATCTGAGTAAAATTAGATGAATCAGTAGTTGGTTGTTCAAATAGTGCATTGTGGTTGACAATTGAATTACATTTTGAGTAGAATTACTCTTTACCCTTCACAGCTTGTGAGTATGCTACTATTGTCTTAGGCATAGAACCTAGTCTCTTTGTGGGGAGAGTAGAATGGGGAAAATAGTACAGAATGGGATAGGAATGCTTTTCCTAATTTCAGTCCAGTTACTTTGGAAGTAAAAAATCCAAATGTACTTGCATGAGAACAAGCATGTTCAACAGAACCTGATAGGTAACACTTAGAAAAACAAATCGACTGTTGGTTCTCATTTCCAAGGTGTTACTTATTGGAGTCATTTACTTTCCAACAGGGAGAAAGGAAAACAAATAGGTGTAAGGCCATGGAAGAGATTTTCAGAGCACTGAGGTTCCAGTTCAATCCCAAACAATATTTCACTTTTGATCAAAAATAACCAATTTGATAGATTTTTCACTGATAGTGAGCCTAACTATGAATAGTGAGAAAAATAAAACTTGAGAAATCTTAAAAAGAAAAAGTAATTTGATAATACACAATCGAGAATATTCTGTGTTCATGTATAATTGCTTTTCTTCCAAGGCTGACAATGGAGCTATTAGTTTAGAAAAGCCTCTGGGATAACAGGCCTTGCCAAGTCATTTCATGGACAAACACTTTCCTGGTTAAGAAAATAAAGAAAAAAGCAATACAAACAGTATTTGCCGGGGTGACCTCATCTTCACAGACCCTCTGCTAGGAGCTGCTGGAGAAGAGAGTTCTCTTTGTATATAAGATGTCACTTTGATGTTACCATTGTCTAGCCATTGTCTGGTCTAATTCTGAGAAACACAGCTGGAGACATTAGAAAAATGTTTAGGAGAAACCTGTTTAATTCTGCACTGGCAGAGCATGAAGAGTTCTAATAATAATGACAATGATATATTTTTATTGAAATTACAGTATTATTTCATCATTAAGGAAAAAATTTGGGAAAAATTATAATGAGCAAATCCACAATACAGCACACTAAAATATAAAATAAGGATCCTCTTTTTTCAGTTTCAGAGGTTATATTTTTCTTTAAATTGAATTGACTGACTGAGGAGGATAAATGACTACCTGAGATTCAGAAAGAAAGAGAAAAGGAAGATAAGTTAGAATTTTATGTGGTAAAGTGCATGAAAATTGTCCTGTTTAGTTTAATATTATTTTTACAATTGTTATTTTCCTAAAAATTTTCCCGTATTTATTTCTATACTAGTAAATATAGAGAAACTGAACCATTCTTAAAGATGGGGAAATTAAAGTATAAAACAGTGAAGTTACTAGTCATACATTAAGTTCAAACTTTCATAAAAGCAAAATGACATATTGAGATAAAGCTGTGGAGTCAGACAAATCTCACATCAAAACTTCATGGCTTTTTAACAAACCATCCCCAAAACTTAGTGTTTAAAACAAAAGATCATATATTAGTTCATAATTCTGACAGCTGGCAGTTTGAGTTTGGATCATTCAGGTGGTTTTACTGCTGATCTCTCCTGAGCTCAGTCATGGATCTGCAGTCGACTATCAGATTGGCTGGAACTAGTTAGGCTAGGATGCCTTTGCTCACATAGTTGGCAGGTGTCAGGTTGTAATCCAAGACCCCTCAGTTGTCCTCTATGTGGTCCCTTTAGTAGACTATCTTAGTCTCAATCACATCTTCAAATGGTGGTCCCAGAATTCCAAGAATTGCAAAAGAGAGCAAGACTCAATGCGCAAGTGTTGCTCAAGTCCTTGCTTACATTGTGTTGGCTAATATTCTATTAACAAAGTAAGTCATACGAGCAAGCCTAGAGATAGGGGTGGATAAATAGTCTTTCTCACAGAAGGAGGAGCATTCAAGTCACATTGCAAAGTAGCAGACAAACATGAAAGGAGAAATTGCTGGGGTCATCTTTACAAACAATCTACCACACCAATTAAGTTAGATAAGAGAAAAAAAAATACACCTAGATAGATTATTGTGAAATTTAAGAACAATGAAGACAAAGAGAAAAATATAAAAGCTTCTAGAGCAAAAGAGCAGGTGACTTACAAAAGAATAAGACTGCATATCAGATTTCTCAACAGTAGAAAGGAGAGCTGTAACATTTAAATGTGTGTGCAATAAGGATATTCTGGGATTGCGCAAAGACTCAGAAGTTTAACACACAAAGACCTCTTAGAAAATGCTTTTGAGAAATGTTTTCCATGAGAAGAAAACAAGAATCAATACATATGGGGATTAAGACTGTAAATAATTAGGTAAAAATGTTTATAGCTTTAAAAAGTAGATACTCATTTCTGTTATCTTCCAGAAGAATTTATATTCTTAACAATACCACAATCTGCTCTTGGTTAGCATAGGGACATGGGTCAAAGGATTTTCCCACTTTTAATATAATGGTACTTTCTTTAATAAAAAAGATAAATGTTATGTAAATCTCAATATTGTGTGTGTCTGTGTCTGAACTTTTAAAAATGAAGTAGGGTCCCAGTCTCAGCCAGAGCCACTTTTGTCTGTACTATGGTTGATTCAGGTGGAATGGCTATCATTAAGGCATTTCCGTCGTTCATCACGTAGAGTTAGCTGCTATATGAAATTTACAACTGAAACAACTCAGCACCAGAGAATTTCAGATAATAAGTGTTTTCTGTTTCTGCCTTGTAAAAACTATCAGCCCAATAGCTACAATCCTTGTGTTAAATGTACCGTATGTTCACAGGTGTTCCAGCTTCCATTTAGGAAACAAGTTATAACAATTCTTTTCTTTATTGAACCAGTCTCATAGGTACTTGAGACTTAGTATCATGTGTGCTGCCCATTTTTATTAATATGTGCTTATGTTAATTCTTATGTTCATAAGCCATCATTGCCAGGAAAAATATTTTTATGTGAGCATAACCATCTATGTTTGAAATCAGTGTATTTTCTTTTTTTTTTTTTTTGTATTTTCTTGCTTCATTATAAACTTTCTTCATAGCAGTTTGCTTACAAATATTTCTCCCCTGGGCTGAGTTGCTGTAGCTACTACTTTGACAGTGTTCCAAAAGATCAATAAATTAAATAGATTAACCAAAAACTGTTAAATACACATGTGCTTTATTCTAAGTTATGATTAAATAAACTAAATTTATTTTAGCAATAAATATAGGGCTGCAAAAAATAGAAAAATACTTATTCAGTGAGGGACTACTCTCTAGTTTTATGTCTTAACTTAATATTAGGTTATTGAATTATTACTCTAATATTAATATATTAAGTATGAATTGAATATTAAAATTTTACTAAACATTAAACCACAAAATTTATTTCACTTTTATTTTTTGATCTAAGGAAGAACAAATTAATTGTTTTGTTTTTAATTTAATTAACCATTAACTGCTATCATTGAATGTCATGGTAGAGGGAAAATGGTTAAACTGGAAATTGTAAAACCTAATCGTCTTAAGCAGGGAAAAAAATGGAGACAGATTTCATGTATAAAATTTTGTGCTAATTTTTTCAATGTCCTAGAGAAAAACTTCAATCATTTACATAATAATTTATTGTAAATAAAAGGTGCTCTTTTGAATGGAGAGAAATGGATTATAAAAATTATTATGAATAGTGTGGTGTGAAAACTGATAGCTTAATGGTAATAGGTGAAAAGAAGGTAAACTAGACCAGGAATCAAACTCTAACGTGTTAATGATAGAGTGGTGGCTAGGCAGTAGGTAGGTAGTATTAGCTCTGTCACCTGCTATAATACATAATAAATATTTGAACTTCATATCAGAAAAGTGTCCTGTTTTAAATTCCTCTGTTCATCAGATAAAAAATAATGATAACTTGGATTTCTTGAAGACTAAAAATTTATATACTTTAACAGATTCCATTTAAAAAAGTGAAAAAGGCAAACCAAAGACTGGGTAAAAATATGTGCAATTCATATTTTGACAAAGAAAAGTTGTATCAAGAATATATAAGGAACTCTTAAAAGAATAAAAACTCAGCCAATAAAATGAATAAAATATTTGAATAGACATTTCACAAAAGAAGACATGTGAATGGCTAATAAACTCATGAAAAGTTACTCAACATAATGAATCATTAGAAAATGCAAATTAAATCATAATGAGATGCCATTACATTCCCACTAGAATGGCTGAAATTTAAAGAAACAACTAAACAAAAACAAAATTACTGGACTGTGCTGGACAAGTGAAACAACTAAAATTCTTACATGTTGCTGGCAGGAATGTTATATGGTGTAACTCTTTTGGAAAACATTTAGCAAGTTTTATCTAGAGGTAAACATTCAGTTACCATATAACTCAGTAACTCAACTTTAATGTAGTTATCCCCCTCTCTAAGATAAAAACGTATATTACACAAAGTTTTGCACATTTATTTAATGACATGAATGGTTAGTGGTTTTAGTCATAATCACTCCAAAATGGAAAACAACCCAAGTGCTTATCCACAGGTGAATTGTTAAACAAATTGTGGTATGTCCACGTAACGAAATATTATTATTCAGAAACAAATAGAAATAAATTCTTAATATATATGAAACAATTAGCTGAATCTCAAAAGCATGCCAAATAAAAGTAGCTGTGCATAAAAGAATGCATACTACCATGCATTCATTTATATGAAATTCTGGAACAGTCAAAATCAATCTATAATGACAGAAAGCAGAGCAGGGATTGACTGGGGCCAAAGATGAGGGTGGGATTGATGGCAGACCTTTTGCAGTCATATCTTGATTATGATGGTGGAAATGTTTTGGCCTTTGTCAAAACTCATCTACTTATGATGGGTGCTATTATTTTATGTAAATGTTACCTTGACAAAAATTTTTGAAACTGTTTTTAAAATGTCATTTATGTACAGCACAGGTATAAAGTTAAATATTTCATAAGAAATCTTTCCAAGATGGACTTAACAAAAATATAGCACACAATTTGTTTTCCTAAAAATAGAAAAACTATTTGAAGAGACATTATTATTATTGAAAAAGAAGGAAAAATTGATGTCTTAAGGTCTCCCAAAGGTAAACTACAAGTTTTAAAACACTGATGAGGAAACTCAGAAGACACAGGAGGTTGTGGGAGTTAGCAACCCAAGCTTAATCATTAAGCCTGTCTATAATGATCATAATGAAGAAATAGGTACTGGTGGTGGTATTTCTGATTTGGTGAACCCTGACACTCTTTAAGAAAATAGAGCTCTCAGATTGTCCAGAGTCTTAGCTTTAGATACTCTATGGTGAAACATACTGCACGTGATGTCTGTTAGATACAGACTAGTTACTTTTCTGTAAAATGTCTGCTCTACTTCAGTAGGGAATTAACAGGCTAAAATAAAATGAAAAGATGAAATGTAACCTATACATGGTTTTTGTATGCACTTACAAAAGTGCATACAAATGTCAGAGGGGACAATGGCATGTTATGTATTACTAAAACTGTTAATTCAACAATCTGAGATGAAACCACACCATGTTTATTAAAGCAGATTAAGAAGTGGATGAGGGCATAGGTGGAAAAAATTGGATAGAATGTGGATTCTATTTTCATCTTAAATCAAAAGAACACTAAAATATTAGATCATACCTCTGATATGATCTTGAAATCTTTGTAATTTGTAAAACTTAACTGGTTATTAGGGTTTAAATCTAAAATCTGGAAGCATCAGAAATGGGACACATATATCATCCAAAACTCTGTAGAAAATAAAAGCAAAAATAACATAATCCAAATAGGAAATCCAGGTAAAAAAGAAATAGAAAAACACACAGAACAGAGAAAATTATGAAAGTTGTAAGAGCAAACATATTAGATAAAGCAATGAGTCAAATTTTTCAATCTGCATGTAAACATGTACAATATAACTAGAAAAGTCCTTTGAATTGAGAAGTAATTTGTTTCCTTTTCATTATTCCACCTTAGAAAATGCAGATTAATGAAATAGATATTATATTTAAACTATAATAATAAATGGTAAAGAGAGGAAGAGAAGAGAGATGAAGAGGGGAGAGAGACGGTAAGCAACAGTCCATCTACAAAATCTGTAAGGGTGTCGTGGTGAGACAGGCCTGACTTCCTCGAGGAGTAGCTCCACTGCGCTAGCAGCCTTTCCTTCTTCATGAAGAAAGAATCCAGGCAGAACCAGCCATGTGTTGTCAATGACCTTCTTATCCTTTTTTTCACGCCTAGATCTGCATATTTCAGTGCAGAGTTTAGTATAATGGAGCATTTTCATCTCCTGTGGAATAAGATTACAGCTTTCAAAAACCAAAACTTAACATCACTGATCCTGCAGCAGACAGGCAGCTTCTAATTATAGAAAACACACCATACGTCTCTTCCTCCTATGCACCGAAGAAGATAGGAAAGAAATATTGGGTGTTGCCTTGCGCTTTATGGGTTTACAACTTTGTTGTTGAGATGGCATTGCCCACATATGTAAAACAAACAGGTGTATTGGGAAAAACATAAAATAACTAAACGTGTAATGATACACGTTTGAAAAGGGAGTAATCAGTGTAGGCTGTGGTCCTTAGAATGTCTTCATGGAAACAACGCTTTGATTGTGGTCATGGAGAATAAATGGGCTCTAGAGAGTGGAAGAGTGGGCAGAAATAGGAGAAAGGAGAGAGGTAGGAAGAGCAAGCTGCCCGGAAGTGATAGAGAGCACACTGGCATAATCTACAAGGAATGTGGAATAATCTACAAGGGAGATCGTGTGGCGAACCCTAGTAAACCTTAGCATGCCTTGACTGCCGAGCTGCATGTCTAATAGAAGTGTGTGTGGGTGGATTGTATATATGCACATATCTAAAATGTGAACCTTGAAATTACTCAGTAGTTTTTTATAAAGTTGTATTCATTGGCAACAGTATCTCTATGACTATAGCTTTTAGCTAGAAAAAGGAAATGAAGATTAAGATTGATTTAAAGGGTATAGCTTTGAATGACTCTAACCGTTGTTTCATTGACATTAACCCACTTGCATTGTGCAGAAATAACATCCAAGTTTTGTGGAAATGAGAAAAAATTCAAATAAAATGTGCAAGCCATAATCTGATAATCCATGAACTATGGAAACATTTTATGAATTTAGTGAATCATAAGTAGAGAGCTACATACAGGTTTGGCAGGGATCCTTCAGAGGTAGATTTTTCTTTTTTATCTGTCTCAGTTGTAACAAGTGTTCTTTAGATCCTGATACTTCTTGCATAAAATTTGAAGTCTCTCAGAGGTTCTTTACAACTGGAGGGCCCATAAAAAGAAATGGACAGATTCTCTCTTAACCACAAAAATTCTGCCTTGAAATAAAATGCCATTCTTCCAGCATTTGTCTGAGGAACCATTGAATTTGGCCACATTTTTTAATGTTCCAATCATCTTAAATTAATTTGCTACTGTGCCACACCAAGAAAAACCCAATACATATTTCACATAACTGTATGTATTTTAAGGGAATTTTCACCCATGTGCTTTTAATTCATTTACATTTATGTGATCAAATATTAGTTTTATGAGCTTTTTGGTGTAAACCAACTTTAACTGCCCTTGCTAAGGTATTTATCAGTATTTTTCCTTACTATGGTATTTATTAAGGTATTTTTCCTTTTAAGAACAGGAGGTCTTGTTTTGTCACAGACAAATGAACTCAAATATACGAAGGTAGATTTGATCTGAACTTGAAACTCATGTGATTTGCATATCTAGAATTACCTTTCTTCCTTAGTGCCCACATAACTGAAATAACAAGATTCTCAAGATACTCCTGCCAGATAGTAAACCACCAAAAGGCTTTGGCAATGACCATTGACTAAAAACTCCAAAAAAAAAAAAATGTGGAACTCAAAACATACTGGCAAAAACTTGACTGAAAATGGCATTTTCCTCCAGTATTTAATATATCTAAGTACGATGATGCCTAGACAAATTATAAAAGCTAACATTATTCTGTTTAAAATACTAAAGATTTATCATTAAGGGTTAAAACATCAGCTAATTCTAGGTTAACTCAGTGTCTCAGAATGAGGTGGAAGTGTTTGATTTATAAACTTATTTTGCATTATGCTCTATTTCTTCAAAGTGGCATATTTCTTCCTTTTACTGAAGAGTAAAGTAGTAGAATACTTTAATTTTTTAGTCTATAGAATTCATTCTATAGAATTCAACAGAAATTTCCCAAATCTGCTAGTGTCTCTGATTTGATCAACAAATCTAAGTTTATCTTCTTCATTATTTTTGTGGCTTCATTCACTTTAATCTTAACACTTTTGGTCTGTTTCTCTACAGTAAACAAATTCAGAAGTAATTGGGCATGTGAACATATGGGAAAGAAAAACAATTAGATTTTATTTCAGTTTTGAAAAAAAAAATTCTGAACAAGTTTCTTTGCCAAAGTTTTATTGCCAAATGTTATTTAAAATAATGTATTATGGGACTAGCTGGGGAATCTTTAGTCATGCTTGGGGGAAGTATCTTAGTGATTAAAAACTGTAGAGATAAACTGTAGCTTTCTCAATGGCCAACTACATGAAGTAATATCCCCTAGAGAAAGAATTTATTAAGCCCTTTGTATTTTATCAGGGACAGCAGAGATCTCATCTTTGGAAAAACATGCATGTCTTTAAGTAAACAAATGCAGACTGGATGGGTCTCTGAAGTGTGAAATGTTTGTAAGTGTAGGACAGAAAATTTAGGAATGAATCATTGTATGTTGAATGTTGGATATGACTTTTCCAGTACATAATGATAGAGGAATCTTAAGTCCTATATCCTAGACTATTTTCTGAAGGCATTGGCTGTACACTAAGTGAGCAGAGGATAATCAGAAAACATATCAGAAAC
Organism: Lyroderma lyra; assembly: GCA_004026885.1. NCBI lineage: Eukaryota > Metazoa > Chordata > Mammalia > Chiroptera > Megadermatidae > Lyroderma > Lyroderma lyra. Next base: position 38,232 of record PVJL010006416.1, on the reverse strand, counting down.
CAAACATACCCTCACCTTCCACACCTACAAATTCATAACAGCTATTAATAATATGTATTTAGTGCCTACCAAATGCCAGGCAGACTTCTAACACTTTAGAGGTAGCATTTGTTGCAAATTTTTGAGACAGTGTACTATTTTTTGCATTTCACAGATAAGGAAGCCAAGATACAGAGGGACTAATTAACTTACTCACGATGACACAGCTGTTAAGTGATAAAGGCAGGATCTGAACTTGAACACCCAGGATCTAGAACATGTCTTTTAAGCACTGGTCTGTCTTTCCTCTGCATAGCCATAGGCCATGCACATAGGGGTTAATATGAGACATTTGTCCCATATATCACAGAGATATCAACCAAGTTTAATTATGTTCTTGAGAAGAAACATCTAAGGGCTAAAATAGATCAAAACGGCCTAAGTGTGGTTCATCCAAGATTTCCAGAGGACAGAACGAAGTACAAGTAGAAGAAGCTGGAGGGATCAGACTCTAAATCCACAAACTCATCAGTGTTTCTAAGGAGTGTTACTTTTCTTATGAACCTGGCACAGGAATGAACTTTAATGGAGCAGTCAGGCTGGGCCCAAGTCAATTCTATCCTGTTTGTTCTATAGGGTAGCTGCTAATATACAGGGAATGAAACTTTTGTCAGAGGAATTTATTTTATTTTCAGTAGACAGAAGTTGGATTTCTAGATATTAGTTCCAAAGTTACTGGCAACTTATGTTTTAAACCTCTTTATGTTGAGTAGATTTTTCATGCATTTAACACTTCTAATATAAAACAATTTGGGGAGCTCCCTGGTGGTGTAGCGGCTAGGCTTCAGCGCTTTCAACACCGTGGCCTGGGTTCGATTCCCAGCCAGGGAACTACCTTGCCCCACCCAAAATAAATAAATAAATAAATAAATTAAGTAAAATAATTTGTCTCTGTTCTCTTAATGTATTCAATTCAAAGTGAAGAAAGCATCCCATTTTATATAGACCATAGTCAGTTTTGTCAATATGACATTTTATTTCATTTTATTTCATCAAAAGGAAATGTCCAAAGGACCATGTTTTCTTTTTCAATTTGAGTAGAATTGCTTATGAATGAGACTAGTATTTAATATTTATAGAGACCCTCTAAGGATTCCAGGATTTCATTAATGATGGAATTGAATCTTCAAAAATTTTCTATATACTTTTTCATGGGAAGGAGATATTAAAAAAAATTCCATTTTAAATGCAAGTCTGAAAAAATGAATTTAAATTTTTAAAATTTATATTTATGTAAAGTGATTTTAAGGTTCTGGGGAGAAAATGATTTTGTGTAAATAAAATGCACTATTGAGTGTGAGTATTTATTAGACATATTCACCATTATTCTACATATTGTGAAGAGGATTCAGTGAGAGGCGGTGAACTTCTCTCTGAAGTTCAATCATCCACTGTTTGTAGTTTTTTGTACCAGTGTCCACCTGTAGCAACTGGGCAGTAAATGCAGGGTGATTCTGAGGCAAAATTTTCAGGGTGAAATGTGTCTTTTATTCTGGTGAATGTGGTGTTTCTAAGATTGCCATTCAGGAATTCTCCCCACACTCCCCCTTTCTCCTTCTGTATCCTGCAGTATAGCCCCAGAGTAAGACATTTGAAACCTCACTGACTTCATTGTGTGCAAGTACAATAATTACACATATACCCACTTTATTTTTGTCATATTATTTTCCTTTTGAGAGTCTATATTTTTATATGCAAATAAAATTATTGTTGGAAAATCTATTATTGGACATCTCAATTTCATTCTAGCACTTTAGTAATTAAGTACAATTTCAATATTGACATTTTTATGGATATAAGATGATCCTATTTCATGCTGAATAACTCTGCTAGCTCTGAAGCCTAAACACAGTTCTTACGATACCGTGGTGCCATTACTTCGCATTATGAACATTGCGAGTATGCAGGCCGTTCCGTATTGCACACGGTTTTGTTATGTATCTGCTATAGGTCAGCAGAGTGTAGTGCTTTGACTCCCCTGGTCAGCTTCCAGTCCCTTAACTTTCCCTTTGGATATTATCTTGTTAATCTCCTAGAGATATTTAAAAGGTCATTTAGCATATTTTTATTTTCTTATGGTGTTTTCCTCTTTAAGACAGCCCAATTGCGCAGGATAGGAGAGTAGAGCTGTCAAGGACCCTGAAGATCTCTCTCTCTCTCTCTCTCTCTCTCTCTGTGTGTGTGTGTGTGTGTGTGTATACAAATAGTCATTGGTAGATTGTTCAAAATAGTATAAAATCTTTTCTTTTCTTCTATATAGCAACTGTATTATTGTCAGTATCAGCCAAATTAAGCTGAAAACAACTATTATTTTACCAACTATAGACTGAAAAATTTTCTCTGTATGTGAAATCAAACTGATTTAAGGTTTAATGGGATGAGTTTAATTTTTTCCTATTTATACTTTAGGTAACTAACTAGAGAAAAGAAGATCATTCCTACCTCAATCTCAAATCAAGCTCCACCTCATTTTTTAGTAAAAAATAGTCAGGCTCTTGACCATTTTTCCTGCTCGAGCCCACTCCTACCTCTTTGGAGTGTACTTTTTCTCAATAAACTATCTCTTTGTTTCATATATATATATATATATATATATATATATATATAAATAAAATAGAGGAGCAGGATCAGGGACAGGTAACTTTATTGTTCTTGCCTTGAGTTTAAAAGTTAATTTTGATTTGAATTTTTTGGTGCTTTTGTTTCATGCAGATGAAAAGCAAGCACATAATTTGGCTCTAGCCAAAGGCATATATGGCCCAGAAAGAAGTAAGCTAATATTTAACTAGTACATACCACATGCCAGGTACTGTGCAAGACAATTTCACCACATAAGAAGGTGCCTAGTTCTCAAGTCAGAGGAGATAGTTGCTCAGTTTAGAGTCCTTTAGCTAGCAATTATTATAAGTTAACTTATTTAGTTTGGGTGTAGTCTTATAGGTCTTTTCCTAAATTTTTCTAAGTAAAGTGCTTCAAGCCAGAATTTGAGAGACCCAAGATGTCCTATGACAAGGCAGAGGAGAGAATGCATTGAAAAGCTAAGGTAGGAAACTAGGTGTCATCAACTATATCAGATAGAAGCCATGAATTTATTTAAGGTCTAGAAAGCATAGCAAAATTATTTATCTTGTACTTAAAAGGGACCTTTGTGATTGATAATTGTGTAAACCTAATTTCACAGGTAAGGAAAGGTAGCTAACTCCAAGAAGTTAAATGATTTTCTAAATAGCTACATCATGTAAGACAGAGACCTTGTGTTGAATCAAGTCTGCTCACTCATTGTAGTGCTTTCTCTTTTCATCCTCTTACAATTTATTAGTTACTATACCAAAAATATTCTTTCTGTTACCAACAGTCATGCTTCACCCATTCCCTTGAGCAGCTAATTTGGGTAATACGTCATAGGTCTATTTTTCTTTCTTTTCTCTAAGAGTAAATGTTCAGGTTGAAGCTGAAGGACAAAGGCGTTGAATTTATTAGCTTTCTAAAACATTGATTCAAGATTAGAATGAAAAAAATTTGTAAAAAACACAGTATTGTGGTTGAAAGTTATAATAAGTAGGTGAGTTTTTTCACCCTGCACATTGAGATGCATCCTAAAGGTGAAGAAAGACATAATGGAATTGCATATTTGAGTTTAGAATCTCAGAGTAGAGAAGGCCTATACCTTGCTTTTCTCAGATAGGTTTGTCATGATTGACAGGCCTGCAATAGTGGCAGGAAGTCTTCAAGTCAGCAAGAATAAATCTTTTGGAAATCAGTTTTCTATTTTTCCTAAAAAAAAAATTTGTTTACATATAACAAAAAGTAGGTAGGGAACATCTTATGTCACCATAAAATAATAAAGTTACATGTCTATTTTCAAGTTATATAAATATACCAAATTATATACACATAATTCAGGTAGTACTGTACCCAGCTGATTTGGGAGTTTGTCCTAAATATTTACTTCACCCCTCTCTTTCCCATTGCTTCCATGGTTTTGTTTAGAACATTTCTCCCCTCTCTCATGAAAAATTTCAGTTCTTCTGAGGCTAATGCTTTCGATTAGACTCTAATTATCTACTCATCTTGTCACTAAATTCTATCTACTTCCTTATCATTCTCCGTATTTTTGAAGTCTTTGGCACCAATTTTAACTTTTTAACACTCCAAGTGTTAACATTGCCCCAAGCAAAACCAACGTCCATGATTGATTATTACATGTTTCTGGAAACATCTTTGTGTCTCCAGCAACCTTCTTCTCAGCTTCTTTTTAATTTAATTTATTTTTTTGCCATCACTCACATAGGCACATCCTTGAACTTATCTTTAAAACTACAACTCAGAGATGCTTCTGAGTCCAGTTGAATTGTGGGCTTAATTAGCACCCAAACTCATGTTTTTTCCCTAGTTTGTAACTTCCATTCATCCTACTTCTGTCTACTTCATTTCCTCCCTTCTGAGAATAGACTCTCACTGACTATTCTGTTATATTCTAAACTTGTTTGCCCAATGAAATTCATTTTGCACATTTGTGAAGGAATCTCAGTAATTGCTTCATACTTGCCTGGAGAAAACTCCACAACTGGATATATAGAGTGTTTTTTGTGTCTTGTCACCATATATTTAGCTTCCTCTCCCTCCTCGCCCACCTCCTCCCCTTTCTCCCTGTAGTGGTCTTTTTACACAATCACGGTAACCCACTCAAAGGGGCCTTAGTGCTAACTGACATTGCCATTATGTTCTGTTGCCAATTTCTAATAAAATCTCACCAGTAATAATAATTATATTTACAGATCTGTAATTTAAAGATTTGGCTTTCCCATTATCTCTAAGAGAAATTCTTCAGAGACAAGAAAAATGATGTAAGTAAGAAATAAATGGTAGCACATGAGAAAAGAAATAAAAGAAGGTAAAATAAGATCTTTCATTTTCCTTATTTTTAATTGATCTAACAGAAAAGTTTTTTTTAAATAATAGCAACAATATATTTGGTGGTTATGTTAATAACTTATGGATAAATGAAATAAATGACAAAAATGTTATAGATGATGGGATGAGAATTTGGGAATATCCGATTGCAAGTACCTGCACTACCCATGAAACAGCAGTGTTAAATGAAACTGGATTTAGGAGTTGGTCATCCAAGATGGTGACATGGGATCCTCCTGAACACCCTGCTTCCGTGAACACACTGAATCTACAGGTAGACTTACGAACAGAGAGAGACAGAGAGAGAGAACAGATTTCAAAATGGAAGTAGAGACACTATAGCTGATAGGACACAAATACAAGGAGACATAGAGACTACTCTAAATAATTTTACACCAATGGATTTTACATTCCAGGAATGAACATTTATCTCTTTAATCTGAGGTCACCATGCAGCAGGCACTATAGAAGACCAAATAGAAATGTTACAGTTTTATGTTTTGAATTACTTTGGGTTAGATGTGGACCTTTCCCATTCCCCAAAAAGGACTCAATTGTCTTATTATTCTCTGCTTCCTTAACTGTTAGTTGCTGTGTGAAGTCCTTGCACTGGGGAATTGCATCAAGTCCCCATGTCTGCAGGCAGGAACCAGTCAATGTGCCCTTCTTGCTGGAGGTAGCCTGCAGCAGATTCTTCCAGAAGAAATGTCTGTTAAAGAGGAGCATAGAAGCAGTCTCTTAGGAGGGAAATAGGGTGGGGGATGTTACCTAAATTGATAACGTTAAACTCTACTAGGGACACGAGCCTGAGGGATCAGATGAAAAATAGTTGTTCACAAACTTCAAACAGCACTCTAGCAGCTTTTCCTGCCTGATAAATACAATTTAGAAAAATGTTCTCTTCAAGGTCTCTATTTTAAAAAGCATTTTCTTCTGGAGATAGAAACTTGAGAAAGGCATCGCCTGTAGTAAGTTGTTTCTTCTTTTTTGTTTCCCTCCCTCTTCTTTCTTTCCTTTCTCTGTAGCATAATGTTATTAAGTATCATGTGTTAAATTCTTCCTTACATCCAAAATTAAGAGAAAATTAATTGTGAAGTAATTACTTGAACAACAATCATGAACCATTCCGGGTTCACTCAAATTCACCTTTCAGTTTCTGGGACTAAATGTTTACCAGGTGTTGTTAGGTGTATCTTTTTAGCTCCATGTTTTTGCAGATTTGGAGACACTGCCATTTCTTGCGGTCACTTGACCTTGATAAGAGGACCCCAGGGGACAATTGTGAATTCTACTTCTACACTTTTACTTAGCCCTTCAAAAAGTATTGCCAGTCTTGGGTCATTAGATACCTTTGTTTTGTAAACCTAACCTCTGATAATATTAGACTAGAAAAGTAAAAAAAATAAAAAGCAATTACTTATTTTACAATACACATTGTAATGTGTCTCACAAGTTTCTCTCAAATTAAATTTGCCCAATATTTCAGAAAATCGTATTTTTATCTGGCACTTACTTGACCTAATCCTAGGAGAAATAAGTTCGTTGCTTGCATAACCATGTGAATCAGATGTAGAAAATAGATATTAAGTTATCTAATTCATCCTTTTGCCAATATTGGATTATTTTCTAAAGTCCATTGGTCTACTTTTAAGATTTGTTCTATAATTCACTAATAGAATTTAACTAGCATCATTTTTCTTATTTATTTATGAATTGACACAGACACCTATCTCCAGTGAATGAAATCTTTGTTGATATTTACTGACTATATGCAGAAAATATTGATAGTTCTTTACATATTTATAGTAATTCTCACTGTGTATTCATAATTTCCTTTAATCTATACCATCAGTGATATATTGTTCTATCTATTATGTAGATGAGACAATTAAGATTCAGAGAAATTACATAGCTTCCTCAAAGTGATATAGCTAATAACTTACCCAATGTGGAATAGATCTCACATTTAAAAAAATTTAAATGACAACTATCAGATGAAAAACTTTAAATTGAGAAAGTAATTTAAAAGTAAAGATATTAAATCCTATTCTGATTAGCAATCCATAGAACAAACTGAAAGTTTGGAAGAAAAAAAAGACTCCTATCACATTCTTTCATTGTTTGTTTATCATCCTTTGTAGTTAAATCCTTCCCACATTCTTAACTGCTGGAAACCACTGATCTTTCCTATGTCACTATACAAATTTTGTGTTTCCTAGAATGTTATATTAAGTGGAGTTATATAGTATATAGCCTTTTGAGTCTGGCTTCTTTAACTGGACATAATGCATTTGAGATTCATCCTTCTATGGAGTGTTTAATAGTTTATTCCTAATTATTTCTAGGTATAATTCCACTGTACGGATATACTACAGTGTGGTTGTCTATTCCCCAGTGTCATTGCCAAGGTTTCCAGACAGGGCAGGTTTCGGCGGTGGTACACCCAATTGAAAAAACACATGCGGAGCCGACATGGGGGACCATAAACACACCAGCAAGCCAGCTACTTTATTGCGCACCTGGGACTGTATATACATATCACACGAAAGTGGCATCGTGTCGCATCTGCCCAGTAGCAGTTGTTTGGGTTTTCATGGTTACATAAGGCGGTACATGCACAGTAACTGTCAGCCCCAGGAATTCCTCAGCCCCAGACAGGGACTGATTATACCAAGGTCAAGCCTGGGCGGTGGGCCTGGCTTTAACCCTTTGCAGTGGGCTTGGCTTTAACCCTCTGGGGACTGACACCCAGTTGAAGGACGTTTGAGTTGATCACAATTTTTTGATAATTATAAATAAGGGTGGTATAATCTTCATGGACAGGTTCTTGTGTGGACCTAGGTTTTTATTTTACCACTGTGGCTACCATGATTACTGGTTTGGATGGTAAGTATGTGTTTAACTTTAGAAGAAATTGCCAAACTGATTTCCAAAATAACTTTAGTATTTTACATTCCTATTAGCAATCCATGAAAGTTCCAGTTGTTTTTAATTCTGAGTATTCTTTCTTTCTCTTTCTTTCCTTCTGCCATTTTAATAGATGTGCTCATATGATGGTATCTCATTGTGGTTTTAATTTGCATTTCTTTAGTGAATAATCATGTTAGGCAACTTTTCATGTACTTATTTGCCATCAGTATAATTTTCTGGAGAGCTTTCAAATCACTTGAACATTTTATTTTATTAGATTATTATAGTTTCTTTTCTTATTATTGAATTTCAGAGTCCTTAGTGAATTCTAGGTACATGAACAAAAACTTAGTCAGATGTGTCATTTGCAAATATTTTCTCCTAATATGTGACTTGTTTTTCTATTCTCTTATGTATCTTTTGCAGAACAAAGCTTTGATTTTTGTGAAGCCAAAAATGAGTATTTTTCAAAAATTTAATTCATCTTGCTTTTGGTGTCCTGTATAAGAATTTCCTGCCTCACTCAAAGTTACAAAGATGTTCTGTGTTAAAGATGCTCTTTGTTAAAGGAAGAGGAGTTGGCACACCTTGAGACACATATACCAATGATACCAATTCACTTGTCTGTTGCAGCTGTGGCCCTGTCAGAAGCTAGACAAAAATGTCCCAGAAAGCCCATCTTGCATTTTAGTGGTGTCCATCAGTGTAGTGTCTTGAAATTTACATAGCATGCCTTTGATGCTTTCCTTCTTTCCTCCCCTGCCTAACTCCAGGTGCTGGGCTTTGACAGGCCAAAGACTCACACTTTCTGATGTTCCAATAACTGTGCTCTGCCAAAGTGTCCCATGCTTAATGCCTTTTCTAGTAAAACTTTTATTATCAAATATTTGAGATCGTTGGTAACAAATCAAATGTAGTGTACAGTTACTATGTGCTAAACACTGAGCTAAAAGCTTTTATGTCTTATCCAACAGGATTCTCATAGCAACTCTTCGAATAAGCCTAGCATTATATCTGTATATGGGGAAAGTGTGTTACAGAGAGTGAGTATTTTGCAAAAGATAACAAAAATATAATGTGTAGTGGTCGGACTCACACTCAAGTCTGTGTAATTTCAAAGTTAATACTTATAACCACTTCCTTTAAACATTATTATATAAATTGTTATTATACATTTATAAGAATAATATTAATATTTAAATTAATAAATATAAGAGGATATCTAAAAAAAATTGACAAAATATATGTTGAGAAATATCCATCATTGTTGAAAATCATGGAAGGGACATAGTAATAGAATATAATTAGGTGCATTCTCTGGAGTCAGACTTCCTGGTCTCAGTCTTGTCTGTACCATTTTTTGGTTGAGTGATCTTAAAAAAAAACCTATTCTATAATTTTCCTACAATGTGAATCATCTATCTAAAAAATGAGAATCTATCTACCATCTATCATTACCATTTATTATCTATGTATCTATTTCTCTATTTATCTAATCTATCACCTATTCAATTCTACAGGATATTTGGAAGATTACCATTTTTTAATGTAACATTAAACATAATATGTTCCTGGCCTAAACAAAATGTTATGTGTTTTCTTAAAAACAAATCAAAACTAAAATGTACATTGGTATAGATTCTAGAGTCAAGACTTAAACTCCATGAAAGCAGTAAGCTTTTGTGTCTCTTCATTTGGCTTCTCTGAACTTAGAACAATGCCTGTCACAAAGTGGTGCTCAGAAAATGTGTGTTAAATAAAGTAATGAGTTATTAATACTAAATTGTAAAAAAAAAAAAAAAAAGGAAAAGTTATAAAACACAATGCTAGCCAAATGCATGCAAGTAGTTAACCCAAGGTAGTAACAGTGTCAGTTACTATAGTTTTGAAATTCAAGTTAGCAAAATGTTTTAAAAAGGTACAAAAGTTTGTATTTTCACACAATATTAAAATACTGAGAATTTTTAAAGGAAAAAATATATAAAAGGGGAAAACAATGTATTGATTTATGTGTTATTTATGATAGGAATAAAATGAAAAATAAAAAGAGCCAAAATTTCTGAGAAAACAGAATTGTAACATTATTTATTACACTATCACATGGCTACTAGGCATAATATATATAATATATATGTTGTGATATAGAAAAGCTACAAAAATGTAATTAAAACCACATACCATTTATATATAATTTTATATAAGTCTGGTAGATATAATTTTTTCACTTTTTACTATATTCTCTGTAATAATAAATAAACCTTTTCAGATTGAAAAGGTAAAATTACACTTCCCTGTTTCTACTTCCCACTGTTTCTTCCAAAATTTGTAAAAATATCTGAAAAGAGTAAAGAGAGTATTCACATTTTTTAATGTTATTTTTAAATTTATTATTGTTTTAAAAAGAATAACATGAACAGAAAAGCACAGGGAAAGAAATAAGCAAAACCTGATAGGCTGACTTTTCCAAAACTTATTAAGCTGCAACAAAAATGCTAAAAATTTCTAACACTTATAAAGACCAGCATTTTGCTGTTATGTAACATTTAGCTTGATTTTTCTGAGGATTTTGCAGACACATCTGGTTAAAGAAGAGGTTAGCTCAGATCAGAAGTAAGGAATGATTGACAAAAAATCTCGACTCTTAATCAGGCAATTTCTTCCAAGTGTGATTACCCAGAAAACTACATTTTACAAATGTTGAATATACTGACACATTATAACTTATAAAATTATAGCTCAACTTGAAATATTTAAGTTTAATTTGGGTCTTCTACTATGTACATTTTGAGATGTTACATTTTTGTGCATGTCTATTCTAATTTTCATGTTATCAAATATTAATACTAAGCAGAATGTTAGATTTCATAATAAATGTTATTTCCTCAAATTAACAATGGTATTTTTAAGGGGTCAGGATAAAGGGAGTTTAAAAAAAAGAAAGAATCTCCAGCAGATCTCAAATTCTCAGGCAATTTTAATCAATTTTAGAGGTCCATGTAGCTTATAAAATATTATGCTTTCTTCCATTTTTGGTTATATTATTTCTAGGAAATAATAAGTGTTTTGAAGAACAAAATCTTCTCCTTAAGTTTAAAGCCATGTTCTTTGGTATGAGGTTAAAAATCCTACTGTTTAGGTAAAACCTTTAAAAGAACAAGAGCACGTAAATCATTGGAAAAGTCTGGGGTAAACTGGGTTCAGTTTCCAATAGCCCACTTACATTTCTTCTGACTTCGTCTTCACTTGAATCTACAGAACATGTTTTCAAGCAACGTTCATTTTTCAAATTATGTGAGGACATTGTAAGGGCAAATGCCGAAAGATCATTAAATTTTAGATATACTTTCCTTGTAGAAGTGTTACTATTTATCACTACCTTAATGGACCAGATGACGTCTCAGAAATACTGAGAAAAACACATGATGGTTGCCAATTTTCTAAACCACTTTGTCATCATAATTTTAGTTTCTGATCATCAGCTCAGGGAATTTTAATGGGAAGAAAGAGGAAGAAATAGAAACCAGTGAGTTTTTCTCTCCTCCACTTGTTCTGGTTATGCCATTGGAATATGTGTGAACATTTCCTTTCCGATGAAGTGTTGGTGATTGAAGTGGACATTACACACAGTTTCCTTTTATTCTAAGATTGCAAACAGGGTTATTAAAAAACAATCTAGGCATCAAATGGAAGCTGCAATGACAGCTGACACACTTCTCACAAGAGTACTTTTTATAATGAAGTCATTAAAAATCATTAGAATAAGACATTGTAAAAATAAGCCAGACAGAAAAAACCAAGAACCATATGATTTCACTCATTTGTGGAACACAAAGCTGAAAGCAACAAAGAAGCAAAAACTCATGGACACAATAGCGTAGGGAGGGTATATAGGGAGGGGATGGGAGAGAAGGGACAGAGTTTCAAGCATATGGTGATGGAAAGAGAACTGACTCTAGGTGATGAACATAACACAACACATAGATGATTTATTGTAGAATTGTACACCTGGAACCTATGTAATATTTACTAACCAGTTTCACCCCAATAAATTTAACATAAAAAATAATAAAGCACCCAACTTTTAAAATAGATTTTAAAAAACTGATTTAACAAATTAATAATTTAATATTTATAAGTTTAAATAATTCTCAGGTCCATAAACTAAAAATATGTATGAAGGTTGTCTGGAAAATATCCAGCCATAAATGCCTTTATTTTTCATATTACCTGGCTAGATACTTTTTGGACAGTCCTTGTATATTAAATAATTTATATTAAAGTACAAATAAGTATTAATATAAACTAATAACTATTTTTCTACAAATATGAACATTCATTATAAATTTCTCAACTTGTTTAACTTTTTAAGTATTTTTGTCAACTTCAGCCATCAGCAAACTATGGTCTATGGGCCAAGTCCAGCCTATTTTTGGTTAATAAAGTTTTATTAGCATGCAGACATGCTAATTCTTGTCATATCATCTGTGGCTACTCTCATGGTATAGTATCAGAGTTGAATAGTTGTAAGACCACATGTCTGCAAAGCCTAAGATATAAAGTTTGACCATTAGTTTGCAACTTATCCTAGCAGAAGTGCTACATATATTATTGCTGAATATCTCTACAGTCACCTTTGAAGTACTCCCCTTGGGAAGCTATGCACCGATGCCAGAGCCTAGTCCACCCTTCAAAGCAATTTTGGAACTCTTTTTCTGGAATGACCATCAGAGCTGTTGTCGTATTGCGCTTGATGTCCTGAATGTCATCCAAATGGGTAAAGAAAAAACTCACTGGGGGCCAGATCAGGTAAGTAGGTAGGGTGTTCCATTACAGTTATTTGTTTACTGGCTAAAAACTCCTTCCTAGACAGTACCATGTGAGCTGATGCATTATCATAATGCAAGAGGCGTGAGTTGTTGGCAAAAAGTTTAGGTTGTTTTCGTCTAACTTTTTCATGCAGCCTTTTTAGCACTTCCAAATAGTAAACTTGGTTGACTGTTTGTCCAGTTGGTACAAATTCATAATGAACAATCCCTTTGATATCAATTGTTAGCAACATTGTTTTGACTCTTGATTTGGACTGATGGAACTTTTTTGGTCATGGAGAATTGGCTGACTTCCATTGTGCACTTTGATGCCTGTTTCAGGGTCATATTAGTACACCCATGTTTGATAACCAGCAGTAACGTGGCCCAAAACATCGTCTTGCCTCTCCAAAAGGTCTTGGCAAACTTTGACTCTCCTTTGCTTTTGCTCATTGGTGAGTTTCTTCGGGACTATTTTTGCACACACCTTTCTCATGTTAAGATACTCAATAAGATTTTCCTTTTTCTCTATTGATGTTTACTTGGCTATGCTTCTCACAGTCAGCCAATAATTTTGATGCACAATTCGATGAATTTTTTCAATGTTTTCATCAGTTCTGCTCATACTGGCTACCCCAATCTCTCTTCATCAGTGACACTTTCTCTCCCCTCAGAAAAATGTTTTATCTATTTGTACACTGCCATTTTCTTCATGGCATTATCCCCATAAACTTGGACTAACATGTTCCTGATTTCACTTCCACTCTTGCCAAGTTTAAGAAGAAGTTTAATGTTTGTTTATTGCTCTAATTTAAGCTCCTACATTCTCACAATGGCATAAAAAACATGCAACTATAATGAATGCCACTCAGCACATAGACACAAACACAATTGTGAGACACAGATATACCAAGGTTATAAAACCTTGAGTTGTTTGTTCAGTGCTGCCAATATAAGTACACTGTGGTAAGTTCACTAACTTAATTGTCTGATCTTGTATTTACTATCTATGCCTTTACAAAGAAAGTTACCATTTCCTGGTTAAGAATACATCATTTCATACCCATATTTCTTTCTTGTTTCAAATAGTGGATTCTAATACTTGATTACATTAACTTAAGGAAAGCATTAATTTATTGTTTTTATTTTTCCCTAAAATTAGAAAAAGAAATATTGTAGAAAATAATACCACGTAATTGGATAGACATGTTAAAGCACTCTCTGGCTGAAATAAAACTATCTGGCCAAAATGTCTTCTCTCAGGAAATAAAATATTTTTTTCCAGAATGAACAGTCTCATGCTTTCTTTTGACTTTTTCTTTTAATTTTAAATTAATAAGAATAGCTTTACTTGGGCTGGAAAATTAGAAGCCTTTAGCTTATACTTTGAAGAAAAGGAATCCATTCTCATGCCCTGAAGTTCCTAGGGATTTTCTAAGAATCTGAAAATCTGGAATTGGAAGAAATAGTCTTTCGAATAGTCAAGTCAAATAAATCAAATTCCAATTACATCTAAGAAGAAGGTGTTAGATATCAAACTAGTTCAAGGAGTAAAATGGGTAAAGCACAGAGCTCTGTTTTAATTTTTTTGTCATACAATTTATTAAAATACATTTGCATAATATAAAATTGACACTTTAAAATACATAATTCAGTGGTTTTTTTCACAATGTTGTGCAATCATCATCACTACCTAATTCAAGAATAGTTCTGCCATCCCCAAAAGAAAGCTGACATATATTAGCAGTCATCATATATTATTTTCCCCTCCAGCCTCTGACTGGATTATAGTAGTAGTATAATACTGATTTCTATGGATTTTCCATTCTGGACATGTCATATAAATGGAATCATATATGACTTTTTGTGTCTAGTTTATTTCATATAGAAAAATGTTTGCAAAGTTCATCCTTGTTGTAGCATGTCAGTACTTTATTTTAAATTCTTAAATACTATTCCATTGTATAAATATATAGATAGTATGTATAAACTATACATACATTGTATTATATATATGAAATAATGAATGAAAAAACAATAATATATATAGTGTTTTTTCATTCATTGTTTAATGGACATTTAACTTCTAATTTTTGGATATTATGAATACTGCTCCTATAAATATTTATGTAAAGGCTTTTATGTGGGCATGTGTTGTCAGTTTTCTTGGCTATATACCTAGGAGTAAAATTTCTGAGTCATATGGTAACTCTATGTTTAATTTTTTGAGGAACTTCTCAAGTATTTTCAAAGTAGCTGCAGTATTTTACATCCTGACTAGCAATGTAATCCAGGTCAAGGGCTTCTCAGCCACTTCTCCCTGTTGAGAATGAAGGCATGTTTAAGGGTATATATGAGGGAGAGAGGGAGAGAGGGAGAGAGAGGGGGAGAGAGAGACAGAGAGAGAGAGAGAGAGAGAGAGAGAATGAGAGAGAGAAAGAAAGGAAGTAAGAGGGAGAGATAAAGAGAGAAAAAGTAAAGACAAGATTTGGTGGAGGAATACCTTCTACAGATAAAGTATTATATAAGGAATATCATATGGTAATAAATTTTACTATCTCCTTACCATGTAAAGTTATTTCATCATTTCATTGTAAATACATTTGTGAATTTTAAATTCTATTTGATTACCAATAAACTTTTATGAAAAATTATTTAATATAAATTCAATACATGCACATGATTTAAAAAAACAGTTTAAATAATGCAGAAGTGTACCTATAAAAGTTAAATATTTAAAGTTAGTTCAAAAGAAAATGAAGGACAAGAACAGAAATATACTGATGTTTTTACTGAAACCAAGATTTATCTGCAACTTCAAAACATTTTTTATTATTATTATTTTATGTGGGTAGTTCCCTGACTGGGAATTGAACCCAGGCTGCAGCATTGACAGTGCCAAAGCCTTAGCCACTACACCACCAGGGAACTCCTTGCAACTTCAAAACATTTATATGAAGAAGAAAAGAGTGTGGAACAGTGACAACTGACTCAAAAATTACTGAGAGGACAGAATAGTAAGATCTCCAAACATTAAAACTATCAATAATAAAATAATCTTTCCAAAAAACTATAGGGGATACCCTCCATTAAAATAAGGAGTAAACAAAATGGAATCCAGAAAACACATAATCTAACCCAACCAAAATGTGAAGGGAATCTGTGGTCTGAGGGAAAAAGACATCCCTTTGCCAGAGCCGAGCAGGAAGTTTAGAATGCAGTCAGACAACTGGAGCTCAAGGTGGCGGACTCTACCCTAGGAGGAAAAACGTCAGGAAAATACGAACATCATAGGTTTGAACACAAGCAATTTTACTGTTATTCTTGAAGTCCCCAAATTTTCTCAGTTCGTGATGTTCTTTGTATCTCAGTAATTTTTCCGTGGTGCCTGAACAACAAAATAAATACATTAGAGTTTGATTTATAGTTTAGTAAGTTAATAAGTATGTCTATTTTACCATCCTAGTATATGTTTGAAATAAAAATTATATATAAATGATAACATTTTTATATCATTATTAAATACATGTAATTATTAATGGAATGTGGGTACTGTACAACCCTCAAAACTTGGAATTACATTGAACACTGACACCCTCATTTCCTACTGCACATTGATTTTTCCACAATTATTGATTTTTTACCACAGCAACCTTGCAAAACACAGCTTTGCAAAGGTATGTCAATGAAAAAATGTAAATATGCTATCTTCAGAAAGAATAAGCTTCATTTAATATGGAAACTATAATCTACCTTGAGCTAATATTTTGCTCAGTGTCTAGAAGATGTCAAGCATTGCTGTTTCCTTCAACAAGGTGAAAGATCCTGCAGCACCCCTCTGAGTTTTCTGTAATGCATCAAGATACTTTAGCATGCAGTCTGTAAGAGGTGGTATTTGATATAATAACATTTATGTAAACAAACAAGTAAAGCCAACTAAGCAAATAAAAATGCAATTATTTAGGAAAATAAAAATTAAACAATGAAAAGTATTGAGTTACCACCTAACATCTATTTATACTTCATTGTAAAATATGAACTGAGCTGGAAATCACTTAATGCTCAGCCCTAAGCAAATAAACTGACAGCCTCAGAACTCAAAGAAGTCATTTAAGGCTTTCAATTTGGAGGGAGTAAATGCTCTGATTATAGTAGAGGGTAGAGCCACAATACATGGAGGGAGAAGCCAGATTATATAGAGGCTTCAAGAACTAGTTGGTTCCACCTCTATTTGTTAAAGGAGCTAGATTTAATAAATAACCAAAGTTGTATAATGACTGTTATATGTCAGCCATATCTACATACATTCTTTTTTTATATTCATTGTAACCCACATTTATTCAACATCAGATGACAACACAGTATTTTTAACTTTATAATGTATATATGAAAATCTAAACATGTCTTGAATTGTTTTGACTACTACTGCCATTTCAGAAATAATTTGAACAATTTGAGGAGAATGATTTTCTAAAGTAACATTGGCACTTTAGAAACAATTGAACTATTTTCTCCTGTTGCCTGTTCAAACAACAAAGATAGTGACTTTGCATTAGTAAGCGTAAAGTTTATTTCTATATATGTCTGGGGTAGTGATGGCAATGAATGTCAGAATGACAAGGACGAGGGGATGGACATTGCAAATACATTCTTTTCTTTATACTTTCTTTCATGCCCTTTTAGAATCTGCCATCAATAAACTCTATTAGTACAATTAGTGCCTCTCATATCCTTTGGGAGTAATACAATGTGGGACTTAGGGGGAAGAAAAAGTTTCCATTGGAAATGTTTTAGAACCTTTATTTAGAAAATAAACCACTGACTTGTGTTTAATCATATATTAATTATTATACAATTTTTATATTTGTTTTAGATAAGAGATTAAACTAATGATCAATTCTTTCATGTGTGTTTTGGAAACAAATGATTTTGAGGTTCACCAGGAGTGTAGTGTTTAAAAGGCATTATTCAAAGATGGTAGAGTATATAGATCAATTTAACAAGCATTGAAGTCTTCCCATGAACTGGGACTATTTTAGTTTTTAGTAATGAAAATGACTAATAGAACATAATTCCAAATAAGAATGAAATATGCATGAATAATATGCATGACACAACATTTTTGTATTATTAACAAAGTGCAAATTAACAAGTACTTATTGATTACCTTAATTATTATATTGAGGATCTATTAATTCTAAGAAGGTATGTGAAAGATTATAAACCCATGGCTTGAAATAAGTGCTTTAGTCATGTAAGGACATATCTTATTAAAGAAAACACAGAAAACGTGATTATACTGATATCGTCATAGTAGCTCAAGGTATAAGGGCAAACACAACTGGTGTTTTGGGCACCTGTATGGTGAGGCATGGCTTAAAATTAAGCCATGATATGATTTCTGTGGTCTTTGCTGTTTGAGCAATTTCTTTTAACATGACAGCTTTTTTCAATTAACCACTGTTATTCTAATAGATGAAAACCAGGGTTACATGTTATTATGTCTAAACTTTTATACCACTATTGTAAAAAAATGTTTTGTAAAAGCAGACACACACACCACCATATGTAGACTACATGACAAAGGTCTTAAAGACTGGGCTGTGGAGTCATTTTATTAGCTAGTTTTGTGATCTTCAGAAGGTTAAAGAATATCGTTTATCCTAAGTGTATTCACGCGTAAAATAGGACCTATTGTAAAAGTAGTCCGTAGCTAATGTAGTTAGTATAATAATTAAGGTTAATATGTTTTAGAACCATCTTTCCTCTATTAAACTAATTATTTTGTAGTCGCTTTCCATTCTTTTCTGCCTGATTCTAAGATAATTCCTGTTTGTATATATTTTAAGCTACATAATGTTTTTTAACAAAAGCATTGACATCACAAGGAGAGTAATTAAACACTTAAATGTGGATTTGTTTCTTTATATTTTAAATCTAGAATTTTATCATCATATTTATATATTATATTTGTTCAAAAACACACTTAAAACACACCATACATAGACAACATGTTTGTGTTTATTTTAAAACATGTTTATAAATGCAATATTAAAAATTTAAAACACTTTCAAATTTATTTTCAGAATGTGGCTGCTATAAATTTTCTATTTTTCTATTACCTTTGAGGCAACTCACCATTTATATTCTATCATCATGTACGGAGTATAGGTTAATCAAGTATTTTATATATGCTAGTTTTAATCTTTTTGTGTTAATACATTTTATGAATAATTTCATATGTAAATATAATGTTAAAACTCAAGATCTTTTCTAACTTTTTTTTCATAATATTTACTGTCTGGTTACTAGATTGCTTAATTTGTCTGAATTAATAATTCAGACATCTAATGTTATATTACTGTGCATTGTAGAAAGGAAATGATGTGAAATATTGCACAAAAATATTTGTAGTTGTAATGGAATGTGATAGGAAGAAGTACAGACAACTAAGAAGGCCGTCTGAGTGAACTAAGCTTCTGCCAATGTTCTACGGGAAAGACGCCAGAGCAGAGAATGGAACGCTTACATTGTCCACCAACATACAGAGCCTGCTTCGTACCAGAATGAACAGATGTTGTGTCTCTCATTAACTTATTTAATGCTGACAATTGGCCAATCAAAAACAAATTTTTATTGGATGTGAAGAAAATAGTTTTCTCTTAGTTCTCTTCATTTCTTTCCTATTGTTTAATTGTAATTGTCCAAGGTCTTTCCATTATTGTGAGTGATAACCACGAACAGAGGAGATGGGACTTCAAAAGGGCAAATTCCTGAGGGGCTATCATGCCCTTATCCTGAGAATGATCACTTTTAAACTTTAATAAGATCACTGTGAAGATCTAGCCTTAGTGGGAGATAGATAAACCAAGCAACAGAAAGAAGTTTGTAAGTTTGAAAAGGTACCAGTAGCTTTTTGCATAAAGGGAAGAATATGAATTTTAATGTCATTTGGATAATAATGTAAACCTCTCATGTCTACGTGATGGAGCCTTGGGAATAGATTGCTATATAGAATTTATACTTATTTCATTTATTCATTTTTTTAATATAAAGAATTTAAAGCTTACTTGAAATATAATACAATGCTAGAACACTTGATTCCAAATGAGATAGAATAATAGAAATTGATGGTCAGTGAATGGGAATCATAACATGGAGATGGTAAAGGAATTTCAGTTATTGGCAGCAACAAGGTCCAGGGTGTGACCATGGGCACTGGTAAGTGTGGAAGTGCAGAGGGACAAGATAATTGTGGGAGAGGAATTCATGGAAATGGGAGGCCAAGGTGTTAGAAGGAGAAACACTGTAAATCTTAACCCCCATGAATATACGCAGAAGCAACGTGGGGGAGATTGATAATGAGCTGACAGGTAAATTCACAAAAAAATATAAGGGAGAAACTGAGAACAATGAGAAGGGAGCACGTGCTGCAACAATGCCAGTGGGTGATAGAAACGATATGGGATTTAAAGCAGGCTTGTTTGTTAGGGAGAAGGAGGGAGGACGATGTGAGAACAGCAATGATGAGCCAAGACGTCTGTTCCACTCCCAGGCCCAGTGGGCTCAGCGCTGTGCTAATGCCCGACACTCCTAGTAAAGGAAGAGAGACCTCAAGGGAGAGGGAGGTTTTTGTTGTTGTCGTTGTTTGTTTTTTCTTTCAGAGCCAGAGCATGAGGGCAACGTTTTGGAAAGAGGTAGAGGATAAAGGGAGTTTGTCTCATGCTGAACCCTGTGTTCCAGAGAGTGCAGTGGAAGGGACTTAGTGGGGCTGAGGGGAGGGGACGGGACTTAGTGGGGCTGAGGGGAGGGGACGGGAAAGAAGAGGGTAGCGTGTGGACAACGAGAGATGCCCTCTCCTCCTGGGGCTTCCTGACAGTGACTAAACTCAAAAACCAAAACCAAACCAGAACCAACCAAACAAAAAACCAAACACGAGCTACATTTGGAAGGATTAGTGCCCCTGCTGGCCGGGCTGTGATTTGAGTGGAGTTAAGTGGTGGGTGAAGGAGGCTGGAGTGTGAGTGACGCCCCATGACGGAGCGGAAGAGGTTGAGGAAGTCGGGTTGGTCCACTGGGAGTGGACGCTCTTGACTGCGGGTGATGACATGGAGACATTTAGAGAGTTCCTGACTCCAACTTTTGGCCTCCATGGGAGCTGGGAACAATTTACTGACAGTTTCCTCCTATTCAATCCCTGGGGGTGCAGTTGTGGATTTCTGGGAAAATCAGTTGTGACGCAGCATCTCTGGGCCCTGAAAATGAATCTGGAAGGTCAACGAGGCTTGATCTCAGCCCAATGTGCACATTTGTTCTTGGTTCATTATTGTTAAATAAGTGAGCTGTGCAGTGGCTTTTACAAAATACATTAATATTCTTTGTGTCCACAACTGAAAAAAACACACCAAAAAACTACTATTGTATTTGGGATGTGTGGAGAGAAGTCACGATGGGGAGGACGCGCAGGAACCCTTGCCCCCCGATACTGCTGCTGTCTTCCCCAGGCCAGGACCGCGTAGACGCGTTCGCCTGCGCTCACGGGTGAGAGCAGCGCCGTGTTCACGCACTTTTTCTCAAATGGAGGCAGCGGAGTGACAGGTGGCATGTACACATTTTCCTTGGCAGTGAAAGAGTATTTCCTAGTAAAAAGATTAGCAGCAAAGTAGAAATGTGATTTCCCCGCTTCTTTTCTACTTTAAGAGTGCCCTACATAAGCAAAGAACATCTCATGGAAAGATACTTTGCATTTGATCCTGCTCTGTGTTTCCAACTCTATCCTGACTTTTTGTTTGTTTTTTTAAATCCTTCCCCAAATAAAATATAGTTTTTTTCAACTCTTTGTATTGTCTCAAAACAACTCTCTAATTATCGGAAAAGCTGAACAGTGCAAAACTGTTTTTACTTTTCATTTCATAGGTTTCTTAAAAAGTATTCGATAACACTTTTATTGTGGACAAATTTTACTACATCAAATTATGGCCCATGCGAAATATTGCAGCTGCTAGGAATAAAGTATTAACTTCTTTTTTATATTTTATCTTTAAGGCTATCTTAAAGCATACAGTAATTATCCATAATATTTCTAAATAATGCTGTTTTGAGTACTGGCTTTACCTATTATTTGTATCATATAGTATATCTTATCTTCGGTAATAACTACAATATCAAGATCAAATGAACATTTTTGTGCTTAGATTTAATAATAATTTTCTAGACAGAAATGAGGTATACTCATATACCTGATGAGGAAGCTGCAGAACAGAGATTTGAACCCAGTAGTAAAATATAGGAGCCTAAATTATTCACCAATACACTCCCAGCCAAACTAAAGATTACAAGACATTTGTAACTTGTTATTTTAATTTAATTCTAGGATGTATATTTCTTATAATGGAAATACTAATTAAAAGTATTGTGTATATTTTATGTACCAGGGACCTGTGGACAACAGATTATGGTACATAAGTCTCCTCTAAGTCTCACCACACTATAATATGAGAGTAATCACCATTTTCCAAGCACAACAATTAATTTGTCTGAAGTCATATTCCTATCACACGGAATAGCTGGGCACAAAAGGCAGTGAGATTCCAAACTCCATGATATTCGTTGAGGGTCAGTTCAAACAGATCAGCATATATCCAGGTTGTAACAAATATATTCTTCCCAAGAGAATATCTGAAACCTTATAGTCTCTATAGACAATTATATAACTGAGACACATAGCTTTAGAGCAATTGGATTGGTCAACAGTTTCTTAAATGCAAAGTAATTTATTTGGTGGCTTTGTGCAAAGTCTGAAGTTAAAATTAAATGCCTAATTTGCACAAAAGCACCAAAACATTCTCTGTTTTCTCCATTAGTTTTATCCCAGTGAACATTGTACTATTCCTAACAATTTGATGAGGGCGGTGAAGTGAATTAGTACTCCAGATTTTGAAGGCTTGTGGAGTTGTGCCTTTCTGGAAGCAATTTTTTTTTTTTTTTTTTTTTTTTTTTGTCTCAGGAATGTCAAAGCTGGCAACTTTTTGATGGCAATTTGTTTCTCCATCTGTCCCATACATTTAGAATAGCTGTGAAGTGATGAATGGATTTCATCCCATGAAAGTAGAACTTTTCTTTTTTGTGTGTTGCCAATCTGATTTCTCCAAGGAGAAGTCACCTGTATGTTGGCCTTCTGTGACTGTCCAGGTGGAATTTTAAATTTTTTTGATGAATCTTAAGAAAACTTAAACGTGACAGACAAAGCCTAAATTCTGATGTGTCTGTATTAGTTGGAGTAGGTTAGGCTATGCTATGGTGACAGATAACACCCTCCGATAAGTAGTGGCCTGACTCTTGCAAAGTCTGCAGCCGGTACCACAATACCAGAGCAACTTCCTCTCAAACTGTATCTCAGGGATCCAGAATGAGAGAGCACACAGCTTCCAGGGCACGTTAGTGCTGGGGAGTTAAGCAGAAGGTTTTCATGCCTTAGCCCAGAACTGATATAGGCCATGTCTTTCCACGATCCTTCTTTTAAATCTAGTCACGAGCTCCCACCTAATATACGAAAACAGGAAATGGGGAGTGAGAGGGGGAAAATGATACCGGTGAGCACAGTAGTCTCTACCACAGCTGCTACTCTTCTTTGTTTAAAAAACTTACCTTTCAATAGTCAAGCTTTTTAATGCTGTAGATTACATAATCTGATTTACCTCCCAGATGAGCAATGTTTATTTGGATTGTTTAGTGATTTACTTTGAAAGAGAAATGGAATTTACCTTTTTGGAAGAATTAATTTGCCTCCGATTTTGTCTGTTACGTTTGGAAAGATTATTTATGTAACAATCTGAAAAATTCATGTGGCCTAACTTTCTCAATTAAGAGATAGCTAGAAGATTCCTCATGTTCTCTAAAGTATTGTAATCTCTAACATCTGAAGCATTTCAATAGTTTTAAGGGCCCCTGAACAAGCTATGTGACCTTGGCTGAGTTATTTAATATCCCCAATACATACTTCCTTAAATAGAGGAAGGAAAAATAGCAATGTCTCTTGTAGAGTTGTATTAAGAAAATCCATGTAAAGAAATTATAATAGTTCCCGACATTTACTAAACCTCAGTGCAGTTAGCTAATGCTCTATAGAGCTGAAAAAGTGATAATCATAGCTCTGTCAGGTTTGAGCCAAACCCAGGTGTGTATATGAGGGCTATCCAGAAAAAATTCATTAGTTGTCTACAGATTTCCCAAATGCTGACATGTTACTAAAGGCTTTCCATAAGTAATTGTTAAAATACCTTTAAGAGCCATTAAATGAAAACTTTTTCTAACCATCTTAATATTTGTATTTAATGTCTTTGATGATTTATCATGTTTTAGTTCTGCAATTTTTAACATTAAAGATTTTCCTGTGGATTTAATAATTTCCACAGAGAACTTATAAATCTAGGAATGTGTAAATTCAGTATGATTGTTTTAGGTCTAGAAGAATTGGATAATAAAAATGTTACCAATACTTTTTTGACTTTGTGTTTATTATCATATTATAAGTTGAAATGTGTCACATCAAAATTGATGTATTGAAATCTTAATCCCTAGTATCTCAGAATATGATCTTATTTGGAAATAGAGTTGTTGCGGATGTAATTAGTTAAGATAAGATCATATTGAAGTAGGATGGGGTCCTACTCGACTGTGACTGGTGTCCTTGTAAGAAGAGGAAATTTAGACACAGGGACATGTACAGACCAAAGATGATCTGAGGACACAGAGAAATACCATCCACAAACCAAGGGATGCCTGAGGCTACCACCCTCAGAAGAAATCAATCCTGCCAACAACAGTTCAGTCTTAGACTTCTAATCTCCAGGACTGTGAAACAATAAATTGTTGCTTAACCATTCACTTTGTGGAACTTCGTTATGGCAGCCCTGGAATACAAATACAGGTTGTCACACATTTCAATCTCATATCCATTTAAGCCCCATTAGAAATTATTAATATTTATTTACATTTCCATACTTTATAAGAAAATCTTACAGTACCATGTATAACCTGAGATATTCTACATCAAGTATGTTAAAAGTTGCCCAGACAGATAATATTAAATTATAGAACTCTTAAGCAAGCTATATGATTAGATTAATAAAAATGTAAATTTTTTGAGGAGGGAGTTTCTCATCTCCTGCTATGTAAGGCATTATGTTTTGCAAAGCAATCTGTTTAACTGTTTCTAAAGTTTACATGTGGAAAAGATGTATGCAACTTGCACTTCCTGTTTCATCAGTGGCCAGCAAAGGTTAATTTGGTCATTCACAAACTAGTTGGGGATGTTAATGCTTTTCATTGGTAGTGAGAGATTTTGTAGTGTCAATAGATTTTTTTCAGTGGATTTAGTATATAAATTAATTTTCAACATATCTCTAGCTTTTGGACACCAGAAGATGAAAGAATACATGGTGTTACAAAAAGATGTCTCTTTTGGATAAAATGTAGTTGTATTTTAGCTCTTTTGAATTTGGCATGTATATGCATTTCATACAGCAACATTTTGTTTGGTCTATATTCTAGTGATTCCTGATGGATCAAATGATTTTGTGTATGTGTGCAGACTGTTGAATTTTGAGATAAACAATACATAAAATTTTCAGCCATGCTTCTAATAAGGCCACTGAAGATTTGTTTTCAGAGCTAAAACTATAGATACTGAGGTTCTATCCCTGAGCTTCAAACACAAAATATCACTTTTTTAGTTTGCTCCTTTTTTCCATTTTTTTCCTATTTATATTGCAGCAATGAACACTTGATGTTATACAATATCCTCCTAGGAGCAATTCAATATGCATCTAACTGGGAAGAGAATGTGCGGACTCTAAATCCAGTTTCATTATTTTACCCAGGAGGTGCTACTCTAATTTTGTGAGGCCAGAGTACACAAGGCAGAGTTAACACTTGAGAGCAAACCTCTCATCATTAGCTTGCAGTTGCCAGTTTGAATCTTTTCTTTTCTTTTTGATTGGAAGTGTTAATTTTCCCAAGTGTGTATCTTCGAGTGGAACTCTACCGATATAAAATTTATTTTAATATAATGAATAGTTGTAAAAAGCAAAATCAAATGACATTTATTGTTCCAGACAAGCAGACTTAAATAACCTCCATCTGCTACCCTTAGATTAATGTCTCCAGGGCTATGTCATCAAATTGTTATGTATTAATTTAGACCTTGTAAATATTAATTGTGCCTTCTCTAATTTAGGACATTCTTTTTGATCTCTAGCATAAAATTTGTGCTAACATGTCACTTGAATTCACTTGTGCTTTGATGATGAAACCTTTAATGTATGTATTTAATATCATTGGGTCTTCTTTCTTAGTTCAGAGACTTTGGTAAACATTTATATATAAAAATAATGACTTAATTTTGTACTAGCTGTTGTCCTGTTCCATGTAACACAATTTGCCTGTGGCTCGTTGTTTTTAGCTTTAAGATAAAATTGATTCCTATGGTCCATTTTGTAAAGTTATTCAATGTCATTATCATAAAAATTATAATTATTACAGTATAATTCCCCTCTTTTTATAAGAATAAATTGAAACTCAGAGAACTGTTCATAGTAATTGATTACAGGTAGTAGAGACCTGCTTTGAACTCTGATCAAGCTTTCAATGCACATTTCATGTACCTTTGCCATGATATCACTGCCTCAAAACTCTGTTAGTGAGGTATGGTGTCGCCATTGCTTAAATTCACTATTTTAAAGATACTTAAATTGTGGATGTATCTGTTGACTGTAATATTTGGGATTTTTGACATTTTTCAACTGTAATGAAAAATTAGCTCTTCTAAAAGAAGCCAATTTCCCCACTGATATCTCTTCTGAGTCATTTGTAAGATTGTTCTATTTCCTCTGGGATGTTTTCAGAAAAAAAAAATGTTCTCTAATTAATATTCTGTTCTTTAATTCTGCAACACAAGGTCAGCATGTAGATCAGCACATAATAGGATCACAATAAATATTTTCTTCCTGCTTTTTCTTTACCATTTCAATAATTTAGACCATGCTTATTTACATTTCTGCCTGTTTTTGTCTCTTTGGTTTAGAGTTCTGATCTAATTTTGTGAAGGCAAAGAATAGAATTCTTATTCACCTATCCATCTTCATTTTGATAATTTATCTTTATTTTAAAAGCTATATAGCTTTCTATGGCTACTTCTTTGGCCTTTGCTTCTCTGTATCACATCCTTGTACTTACTATACTTCTTATATAGACAATATGACTTAATTTTTAGTCCAAATCTTTTATCTTTTCTCTCAATTTTCATTCTTCAAAAATAATATTTTCTCTTGGTAAATGATTCTCAAATCTATTAACCTGATCCTAAAGTTTATCCTGGGCTTTGTTTTCATAGTTCTAACTCTGCTCAGTTAATTTTTCTTGTTATCGTGTAATCATTTCAAACTCTCCATTCTTAAACATTTCCTTCAAAATTGTCTTTATTTTCAGGTAACTATTTTACTTCTCTTTTTAATATACCTATTATTTCAGGCTATCAGATTTAAAATTTCCTTGCAGACTTAACCTCCACCAACTAAAGTTGGCTATAATTTGTCAATGTCATTTATTCATTTCATTTTTTGGCCACCATTATTTTAACCCTTAGGTTTAAATAGCCAGTTGGAAAGTTCTTGACTTCAGTCTTCTTCCCTATTTGAATTCTTCTGATGTATTGCTGGTATTTCTAACCCAAAACTTTTAAAATATACCTTTTTAGTTAGATACATTTAATGGCTTTCCAATGTCACAATGCAAAATACAAATTCTTTAGACTTGCAGTAAAGACTTTTAAAATCTGTTCTTAAACTCCATTTGTAACCTTATCTCTTAACCATTTCTGTTTACAAACATCTCAATCTAATAAAAATCCAATGACTTAAACTCTAAAAATCTGATTCTATGTGTTAAGGAGAGTTAAAGTATATGTATATCATATAGCTACTTGTCATAGCAAGATTCTTTTTTATATTCATTAAGATTTGATGTTCAGAAGATTCAAACTACTGTGGAGGCTAGTGTAAGTGATAAATAGTAATATATTTGTTGTATTATGTTTTTTCCTAATAAGACTGGATTTATTTATTCATATACTGTGTGTCTTTAAGTTGTTTTATGCTTTTCTATAATCTTTATGATCAAACTGAAATCTCCTTTGGGTAATTATGGTAACAAAATTATGATTATGTTTAGATTCTAGCCTTAATTCAACAAGATGATTATTTTAATTTTTAAAATAATTGTTTTGAAGGTTCCTAAAAACCCTCCATAACTAATATGGGTGATTATATCATAATCATGGTGATAAGAAAGCAGGCTTATACGGAACATGACTATTCTTAATGTAATTTATAGAACTAAATTGTGTTTTTCCCTTGTAAAAAAGCACTAGATAAATAGGGCAACTGAGAAAACTGAGTTTAAGTAATTTGTTTGATATTATATAAACAAAGTCAAAGTAAAGATATGATTCTCAGAACTAGCTACTTAGGCAAACTCAATTCAGCTACACAATACTTAAAAGCATTCCACTACAGGAACAGAAGGACTCTAGTTGAGACAATTGAGTTCAGGGTCTGCATATGATTTTTCACTAGCTGTATGTCTTGGGACAAATTAGTTAATATTTCCCAGATTCAGCTTTCTCATCTATAAATGAGAAATATATTAACTCTGTGGGATTGATTTTTTCTTGTAAGAATGACTAGAATAACAAAATACAAGTATCTAGCACAGTGACTAACTCATAGTCGGAATACAATAAATGACTTACAATATAGTAAGAGTGGTAATAACAGTAAACAATAAAAAATTTTTCATTGGTCTTCTTTTAGTTGAAGAAATTTTTTTAAAAATCAGGTGAGAAAGCAAGGAGAATAATTTATACCTAATTTAAAGGTTCCAAGGCACTCCTTTTAATGCTCTAATTATTTAGATTTCTGGAGTGGAAAATGGAAAAGAGAGAGTTTGGTCTGATATTCTCAGGCAACAAGCATCATGAGACTATGGGTGTCTACAGTCTTGGTTCAAAGGGGTCAGAAAAAATGAAATACTGCCATTTGCAACAAAATGGATGGACCTTGAGATCATCATGCTAAGTGAAATGAGCCAGACAGAAAAAAACCAAGAACCATATGACTTCATTCATGTGTGGAATATAAAATTTAAAGCAATAAAGAAACAAAACCTCAAACAAACAAACAAACAAAAACAAAGGGGTCCATTTTGACAAAACTTAGGGAGGCCCCAAACCTCTTCTCCTTTGGCAACATTTCAGTAATTCCCAGCATTTGCTTCCCTCCCAATCAATGTAACAACTCATATCTCAAGTAGATGTTGCCGTGTCATCAATGACAGAACGAAGAGTAAGCTTCATGTCCAATTTCCCTTGAGAGTTTTACAGCATCTTCTATGAGACCTCAGAGAACAGTGGCACACAACACATCCATAGACTTTGGAGAGTTTTAGATGGATCCAGAATATACACAGCAATTAGATAGCACCAGTAACAACAATAATATGTGAGAATTCTTTTCAGATCCTGTGCTAAGTGATTATATCTCCTTTAATCAATATAGCAACTTTATTTGGTAGGGATACAATTATAATCCATATTTTGCAAAAGAGAAAACAAACACAGAAAGAAGGAATAACTTACTCAAAGTCACACAGCTAAGCCAAAAGTCAAATTGGGTGTGTCTAACTCTAATGCTTTTTCTTTAGAAGTCCACTATAATTCTGGCAGAGTAGGGCACAGCTCTTGAGATCTCAGATATGTCTGTCTTTACTCATTCTGAAAAATATTAAGAATACATAAATCCTACATAAAAATGAAGGGAAATGTGAAGCTAGAATATTCTAAAAAAGAGAGTATGTAGTTTATTATCAGGCAACTTTAACAGAAAAAAAGTATGACTTACTACTGGGTAAGCACTGTTAGTAGTGTCTGATCTTGGATAACAAAAGGGTATATACGAGGATTAGTTAGTCCCAGATCTCCACTGGGTACGTGGAGTAAGTGAAATAGTGTGGGTTTTTATTTTTCCTTGGTTTTGATTGTGGAGCCACTCAATACATTCATTAAATCTTAGGCTTTTAGGGAATTATACCAGAATTATGAAATTAGATTAGACCAACCAATAAATTAGCCTGAATTTTAAAAATTGACCAGATTCTGCTCAAACCTTTTAGTACTTCTCAGGAAATAGATGTTATATTAAGGATTTTACATAATACTTAATTCGAACAAAAATAACAGCAAAAGGCATTTATATTCATGAAGAAATGATGAAACTTCCCCAAACAGTTTAAACTTAATTAAGCACTAAATACAATTTTGGCATTAAATGCACTGACTAAATAAACTAACAAAATAAAATTGCACAACATAATTTACTCAATAACTGCAATAGATACAATGTTATTTCTGAATAGCCATGGCAAGAAAATTTTGGTTACCATTCTTATAAAAAGTCCTTTATGTCTCTATATCTGTTATTATTACACCTTCTACAAACAGTCAAAATAATTTTTCAGATAATGAATTTGACCACATTTGGCCTGAGATCTCTGTTGGTTCTCCAATCCACGTAGAATAAAACCTAGACCACTTAACCTGGCATTCAAGGTCCTGCGTAATCTGTTAGTAATCCACTTTTTCAGCTTTCTTCTTACTTAAGTAAGAACAGCCAGCATGCTTTTTTTAAGAAAACCAATTTATAATCTCATCTTTGCACCCTCATTTATTCTTTTATTCCCTTAGGGATTTCTTTTATTTTCTATGCATCTAACCCTATCATTTATTTGAGGGCCGGCTCAAAATGCATCTCCTTTGAAATTCTTTTGTGCTCAACACAGTTCAAATGGTTTTCTTCCCCCTCACAATTAATGAATTTTATATTACTTAATATTTGTCAGTCTTCCTTATGCTATTTTGTGTCTTAGAATATATTTCTTCTCTCTTTACCCTGCCAGTTCAAGAGAATGGTGACTATGTATAATTAGTTATAATGCCTTCAAAAATAATAAATGATGGAATAATTTATTTATCATCTCTGAACAAGGCTTTTTGAGAAGACTTATATTTTGATAGAATCTGAATTACTAATTTTTTAAATAAATTATGTTTTTTGGTGTCTTATCTAAGAAAATTTTGTCGAATCAAAGGTTGCAAAGATTTCTCTGACATTTTCTTCAAGAAGTTTGGATTTTGCTTTGAGTTATATGATTCATTTAGAGTTAATTTTTATATTAAGATTGAAGTTCAAATTTTGAATATGAATGTATTATTCTAATATAGTTTGTTAAGATTATCCTTTTAAACTGAATTGCTTTGCATCTTTATAAAAATAGTTTCCCATGAAAGTATGGACTTATTTTTGAATTCTATATTTTGTTTTATTGATTTTTATGTCTACCTTGGTGAATAGCACAATAACTAGATTGCAGTAGTTTAATAACTATTAAAATCAGCTAGTTTTGGTCCTTTAACTTTGTTCTTTTTTAAGGTTGTTTTGACTCTACTTTTGTACTTACATATGAATTTTAGAAAGCATTTGTCAATTTATATTTATTAATTTAAAAAATCCTATTTATTTATTTAAATTACTAAGTTCATTGGAATGACATTGGTTTGTAAAACTATATAGGTTTCAAGTGTACAATTGAACACTATATTATCTATTATTGCATTGCATAGTGATGAAAAGAGAACTGGCTCTGAGTCAGTCAGTTTATATTTAAAAACCAGTTGGGATTTTGACTGAGAGTGTATTAAATCTATAGATCAATTTTGAGAGTATTGACATCATAATAATGTTGAGTCTTTTGAACCATGAACCTCATATATTTCTCTATATTTATGACCTGATTAATTTTTTCAGCAATGTTTCACGATTTTGACTGTGGAAATGTTTCTTTTGTTAAAATCATCCTTACTTTCATATTTTATGCTATTGTAAGTAATATTAGTTATTAATTTCTATTTATGATTGTTTCTTGCCAATATATAAAAATACGATTGATTTTTTCATCTTGATCTTGTGTCTCATTTGATGAACCTTGATAAACTCACTTGTTAGTCCCAATACCATTTTTGTAGATTGCTTTGTATATTATACAAAGACTCTCATGTCATCTATGAATAGTGGCAGTTGTACTTCTTTCTTTCTAAACTGAATAAATTTCCTTTCTCTCTCTCTCTCTCTTTTTCTTTTTTACTTTTATTTGCCAGACACACAGAATTAATAGGAGAGAGTTGACAGTCCTGTTTTGTTTCTAAACTTAGGGAGAAAACATTCAGTATTTCACCATTAAGTATAATACTAGCTATAAAGCTAAGGGACGCACATAAGTGTCCTTTATTAAGTTAAAAACTTTCTATTTCTATGTTGCTGTCAGTTTTTATCTGGAATAGATAATGGGTTTTGTCAAATTTATTAAGATTTAAAATAATTATATCTTAATTTTGTTTATTTTAATTTGTTAATATGGTAAACTACATTGATTAATTTTCAAATCCTAATTCAGTTTTATGTTCTTATCATAAACTCTACCTAGTCATGAAGTATTAGCTTTTCATATATTACTACATTTGATTTGCTAAAATTTTGTTTAGAAAATTTGCATCTATATTTATGAGGAATATTTATCTGTAGTCTTCTGATTAGTATGAAGCTAATTATGACTGCATAGAATTCATATGGAATGCTACATAGAATTAGTTAGGAATACTACCTTTTCAGTTTTCTGGAAGAGATTTTGTAGAATTGATATTAGTTTTTCTTTAATTGTTTTGTAGAATATAACAGTGAAACCATGTACTGTACTCCTAGAGTTTTTGTGTGAAGTTTTTTTTTTTTCCACTAAATTTCAGTTTCTCTAATACATAGAGTTTGGATTATTTATTTTTTTTCTTGAGTTAGCTTGAGTGAGTTAAGTAAAATATTTGATGTAAAGGAATTTGCCCATCTCATTTAAGTTGTTGCATTTATTGGTATAAAGTAGTTCATAATCTCTTATTATTCGTTCATATCTGTAGAATGTACTAATGTCATCTTTTGGATTCCTTGTATTGCTAATTCATATCTTCTCTCTCTCTTTTTAAATATCTCAGTTTATTAATTTCATAGATTTTCTCAAATAACTAGAGTTAGGTTAAATTTAGTTTCTCTATTGCTATTCTTTTTACAAAAATTTCACAGATTTCCCTTGGTTCTGTGTGGCAGACAGAACCTGCCTATTTTGTCTTTATTAATTTAAAAAAATATTACTTCATTGTCTTCTCACTTCCTCTGTTTATTCCTCTGTAGATAGTATGTCTTTATTCTCTCACTGAATTTAAATTTTTCTGGTTCTCACTGGTTTTGAGTAATTTAATTATGATATGCTTGGTACTGTGTTCTGCATAAGTCTTGTGCTTGGGGTTTTTGAACTTTTTGGATTTGTGTATTTATAGATATTTTCAAATTAGACACATGTTAAGCCATTTGAATGTCTCCCATAGCTCACTGATGCTCTTTCCATCTCTCTATGTTTCATCTTGGATACTTCTGCGTTATCCTACCAAACACACTTACCTTTTCTTCTGCAATGTCTATTGTCTAGTCTGCTATTAATCCCATCCAGTGTGTATTTGTCATCTCATACATTGTAGTTTTAATCTCGAAGTTTATTTTAAAAATATTTTTTATATCTCTATTTAATTTTTGAAACATATGCAATGTATTTATACCTGTTTAATATTCTTATCTACTATTTAACATCTGTGTCAGTTCTGGGTTGGTTTTGATGGATTAACACATACTATGGAACCTATTTTACTACTTTATTGTTACCTGATAATTTTTTATTGGATGTAACACATTATGAATTTTACTTTGTTGGGACCTCATTATTTTTGTATTACCACAGATGTTGTTAAACTTTGTTTTAGAATAGTATCAAATCCCATTTAAAAAGTTAATTAAAAATTTTTTTTAAGGTTTGTAGGCATAACTAAAAAGTTATCAGCCTATGGCTAATTTTTTTTTTCCATTATTAAGACAAGACAATTTTGTGCACTCTACCCACGGATCCATGAACATGGAGGTTGTCCATTGTGGTTAGTAGGAACAAATAGAATTCCTCTTCCTGTATGAGTACTGAGCAATGCCATCTCTAACTTTTTCAGGTAGTTTTCCCCCTGGCTGGGTAATTCCTTCACACAGATGTGCAGATCAGTACTCAGCTGAATACTCAAGATAAACGCTTTCCAAAACTAGAGATTTCTCTCTGTGACTCTCATGTCTCCTTTTTCCTTTGATTTCTAGCTGCCTTGTTCTCCCTAGGTTTTCCTCTGTCTTCTCGCCTTAAGTAGTTTTTCAGTCTCTGTCTGAGCATCTTCTCCCTGCAGTGTGACCCAAAACATCTCCCAAGTTAATAGGCTGGGTCAATTGCAGGTCTCATTTTTTGTGTCTCATCTCTCTGAGATCAGTGTTTTTTTGTTGCCAGACGCATAGTGTCTGATGGAAACTTTTCTTATACATTTTGTGCATTTTTGGATGTTTTAGGCAACAGGGTAAATTTAGCTTCTATTACTTCATCTTGTTCAGAAGTGGAAGTCCAAAATAGCTTTTTTTTAATGCCCAGAAGTGCCAAAATAGCTTTTTAATTGGCAAATAAGTTCCAGTCTAAATATTCCTTAAAAGAATGAAAATATACATGCTATCATTCTGTCTGAAATTTATTCACACCTAGAAAATATCAGGATTCTTGCTTATTAAAGTAATGATGGTAAACACTTTTTTTTTTTTCTTAGAAATCTTGAAAATCATTCCAGGGTAATACCCTTGGCCTAAAAGTATTCAGGGTGAAGCAAATGAGAATCAGGCAACAGACTAATGATGAAAATCTTAATATATTTAGTCTGTCTCTTCTTTTTGTCTGGTTTTCATGCTAATCTAAACTTGTATGAGACTCCAAGTCTACTTAAGATAGATTTTTCTGTCCCATTTTACTCTTGATTTCACCTAAGGTAGAGAAATCTAGTAAAGATGAGCTAAAATGGTTTAAAAAAAATCCTGTGAATCAAGTGGACAATTTTAAAGCCATAACCAATTTTCATGGATTATTTGTGAGCTTGTGTTAAAACTATTTTATAGAACTCATTAATAAAACCAACATATCCCAGAACTATAGAAATGTTGGCCGATTTTCTCACTCTGCTTTGGTAGAAGTAAAAGTGATGTGACTGATATTTGAGAGCAAAAGGCCACAAAAGAGCCAGTAAAGATGTTACATATGAGGTGTGAAGATGAGGGAAGAAATCAAAAAGGTAAAACATTTTGAACCTCTGAAAAGCACTCTAAATTCATCTCTTTTTACTGTAAAAGCCCTTGTGCTGTGGCCATAAAATAAATGTGGTTGAAAGTGTGGTGAAGTGTTAACATTATTATTTTATTTTGTAGAGTGTGTTTTGCCACTTAGCTATTGGTTGTTTGTTTGTTTGTTTGTTTTTCCTCTAATAATCTGTTGTTCTGCTCTGAGAAGCTATCATTGTGAATAAATACTTAAATTTTTCCTTCTCAATTTTATTGTTTACATCTAAACTTTTCTAGTTACATTTGCCTGTTTAAAGTAAAAATGTTTGAAATTGGGATATGCAATTTCAGGCTCAAATGTTATCAGAACCCTAGAAAAGTGTCACCCTTTCAGGAATGGATGTAGGGAGGAAGGGAAGTGAGTGCCCTGAAATGTCAACTCGAACTTTGGACTGTGTAAGGACAGCCTGCCGGATGCGCTGCTTTCCAAGTTTGTCACTCCTACTGAATCTGTATTTCGAATTATTTTTTCCCTAGATGTGTTAGTTCTTTTTTCCAAGTTGAATCTTATTTTATTTTTCTTGCTAGGGCCCATTTTATTATTTCAACATTTCCCATTTTAGTGTCATCTGCAGAACTCATTTAGACCCTGTTTATTTCCTTGCTGACGTCTCTGAGACACAGAGTGGGACAAAGCGGGGGGTCAGGCTGTGCATTCCCTCTCCTCCATGCAGCCCTCATCACCCACACTGGGCCATGTAAATGAGCATTTAATCTGCTACAAGATTTCTCTAAAGAAGAGGATTTCTTAGGCTTTCTTATATCACAAAAGTGAAACGAAAAATGGAAAAGCCAATAACAATTATGTTTTCCTTCGCTGCTTGGGAATAGAGCAATCAACAAACATTTATTAATCATCATTTAACACATGGCCAGACCTTACCTAAGTAGCATGGGAGATACAAAGGGGTCAAGACTTGGCCCCCTTCCTTGAAAAAGATCTAATTTAGGAAAGAAAGCATTCACACACACTTCTAAAACTATAAAATGATACCGTGCATGGATATAATGTCTTAGGAGACGGAGAATGGAATTGGTCAGAAAGTAAAAAATATCCACCTGGATTGTAAAGCTCAGGAAAGTTTCGGCGGAGGAGGAAAACTTATAGCCTAAGTATTTAGGCATAAATTCATACTCTCTTGTTCCTGGTATTTATTGAGCATCTACTGTATGAGAGAAATTCTCTTAGGGAAGAGAGCTCATGCCACCATCAAGCTTTCAGCTGACTGGAAACAAAGAATCAACACTGTGGGCTAACAGCTACCAAAACTTTTCATTCTGGGATGCTTTTCCTGGTGTTAAAAGCCAGCAAAGCAAGATGGGTTGTTAGACTCATCATGTGTTAAATAATTTATTCACTACTCATCTTGAATATTTACTCTATAAAAAATTAGAGTGCACATTATATAAACATGAAGAAGAATTGGAGTTAAACGTTGGCTTCAAGATTTGAGTCTAACATAGACAAATCTACTAAAAATACATAGATTAAAGTAGAAAAAGATTCTCCCTTTTTACCGGGTTTACATTTTAGTTAGCAACATGAACCTAAGAGAACAATTGAAAAACATTTGTGTTATATGGGAAGGAGGTTTTTAATCAAATGTGTTGGCAAGAGAATATGCCTTTTGGGGAGCTGGGGTAGAAATTTGGCCTCACTCTACGGAAAGGAGTATGCAAAAAGCCATCAACTCTGGCTTTCTCTCCATTGACAATGTCTGAATAGAATGGTTAGCGTGCGGAGAAGGGTAACAGCAGCAGCAGTAGCAATTGCAGGAGTAACAGCTAGTATACCTTCAGGAATTACTCTATGCCAAGCCTTTAGTTAACAATTTTAAATTACAGAATCTTATTTAGTCTTCCCAACCATCCTATTGTTTTCCATATTTTACATAATGTAATATAAGCCTTAGAAACTAATAAGGCCCTTCACCACTAGTAGGCAGCTGAGCATAAACTCCAACTCAGGTATTTCTAAGTCTAAGGTCAAAATTCAAGAAGTAGGGATTACCATGGGACCAAAGAGGTCTAGCTTTGCACAAAGGCCAAAGGCAATAGTTCTTAACCTCAAGTGCACATTAGAAACACCTGAGGAGCTTAAAAATACCACTGTTTTAATTCAATATAATCAGAATCTCGGGGGGGGGTAGATCTTAGGCATCAAAATTTCTAAAGGCTCCCTAGGCGATCTTAATAGCCAACAAAGTTTGAGAACAAATGTCTTTAGGTCTTACCCAGAACAAAGAAGAAAAATACTCTAAAAACAAATAAACAATATATTACATACTATTATATAATATAAAAATAATCTCTTAGTTACACTCAGAATTAATATGTACATTTATGAGTAAATTCCGGGACCTGAAACCTGCCCTGGGAAATATCGAAATTCTTGCTGTTTTGAATTGTCCTACAATAAGCAAATTAAATAGATTTCAACAGTTTATGACTTTTTAATATTTAAACAGATTATGACTGTCAGCCAAGTGTGTCTGCTTTGCTCTAAATCTGACAGAATTTTTTACAACAAGAATCCATGGTTTATACACAAATTATTGAAAATTCTTTCTGTTAAGTAAAAATGGAGAATTCAGAATATGGAGATCTAGAAGACCTAACATCAGCTGAGCTCCCTATCACGGCCACCCCAGGATTTCTCATTACCTTTCCTTAGCACAAATCTAAGAGACATTTATTACAGAAGCTCAAGAAAAAAGTCCAAACTTGCATATAAGAGATTATGTGTATAAAAAAAAAATCTGTCCTGAATATCATTCATGATTCATCAATAATATAATATTTTTCTTACATGCAACAACTCTCTTACTTTATTTTTTTTTTTATTTTTTTTTAATTCATTTTTATTGTTAAACTTATTGGGGTAACATCTGTTAGTAAGGATTACGTAGGCTTCAGGCATACAATTCTACAGTGCATTGTCAACTTGTTGTATAATAAGTTCATCACCCAGTGTGACTTCTCTTTCCATCACCTTATATTTAGCTTCCCCCCCTCCTCTCCCACCCCCTCCCCTTTCTCCCCTCCCTAACCCACTCGTCCCCAAATAAACATTAAACTATTGATTGTGTCCATGGGTTATTTGTTTGTTCATTTCTTTTTTTCTTTGCTTTCAGTTTTATATTCCGCATATGAGTGAAGTCATACAGTTC